>JH651260.1:121033-201508 GCA_000260095.1 Tetrahymena borealis | reverse complement strand
GGATTAGAATATAAGCTAAAGGCTCTCAAAATGAGAGAAGCACTGTATAAAGGAGATCATCCAGATATTGCTAATTCTTTAAATAATATAGGTGTCTAAAGGCTCTCAAAATGAGTGAAGCACTGTATAAATGAGATCATCCAGATATTGCTGAATCTTTAAATAATATAGTTGATGCTTACTAAATTCTTGGAAATAATATTAAATCTAAATAGTATAGATAAAGAGGATTTGAGATAAAAAATAAATTAAAATGATGAATAAAAAGCATATATTGAAATAGTAATAAAGATAAACTTTAATTTTATAAATATAAATAACAATTATTTTTAGAAAGTAAATTGGAAAAAGTTATTAATAAAATTAATTTAAAAAATCATTTTTCTATTAAATCAATCATTACATTTAAATTACCTAAAATAACTTAATTTTTTTAATTAGAGTTTTGAAATAATTATTTTGGATAAAAAATAATTGTATTTTGAAAATTGGATTGTTAAAAAGCTAAAATAAATTGTTAGTTATTTGTTTAAATTAATTACTGTCTTTATATTTCTATTTCTAGATTTAATTATATTAACTCTTTAAAAATCTTTAAATTTATTTCATTCCATTTCTAATTTATTCTTTATGAAATAATCATTTCAATATTCATTTTTTAATTACTTATTTTTAGATATCTTGCTAGCTAGCTTCAATCAAACAAAAAAAAATATAAATTTCTCAATGATAATTAATTGATTGATTTATTGATATAATTCAATATGATAGTGTAGGTAGATAGGTAGGTAGGTCGTAGGTAATAATTCAGATAAATTTTTTGCTTGTTATTCAAAATAACAAAATGAAGGATTAAGAAAATATTATTATTACTTTGTGGATTTAAGGATCTATCAATAACTTCTTGCTTTAACAACTATTTATTTACTTATTTTTTAATTATCAAAAATAGTTTGTGATTGATTAGTTAGAAATAATCAATACTGGGCAGCAACTGCAAAATTTATAATCAGATCAAAACAATTAATTTGTGAATTTCTTAGGATTTAGATTATAAAAAAATTAGTAATTATAAACCTTAAAGAGTATATAAATCTCAGACGAAATATCAAGAAATAAAGGATACGAAATATCTGATAATAAAATGTCAGAATTCTTTTTAAATATAAAATGTAAGAAACATTTTAAGGACTGTGAGTATGAAGTAAAGGCACAAGTTCCACTTCATAAGAATTGTTTATTATTTGAAATAAAAAGCACTACAGATCTTTGGGTTTGGCGTAATGAATTCTCTGCTTAATATATAGAAGATTTAACTGAAAAAACTGGACTAAAGAAATCATTTTTTGAATTCCTGAATTTACTTGACGAATGCTTTAACTAAAAGACAGGAAGTAAATCTTCTTTAGATATTTTAACTTACTAAGACTTGAAGAATATGAATTCGAAAAACAATAACTCTAGTCAAGCTAATCAATTAAACTCAACTGGATAATCCTAAATGAATAGCCAATCTTCAACAAGTGATTAAAGTTCATTACAGCAGTAAAGATCAAATAAGAGGTATTTAATTATAAGTGCCAATAATGGGACATTTGAAGAAAAGACTCACTATCCTCTTTCGCTAAATGGGGATTAAATAAATGATCCTAATTCCTTAAAGGAAATAATTAAGAATCTCTAAAAGGAGTTATCAAAATCTCGTAATAATGAAGATGGCAGTGGCAGTAATAGCAGTACTTTCTATTCTTCAAACGGATTTGATAAAAAATAAAGTGGATCTCCTCGTTCTACATCTGGCAAATCATTTTATGATCAATAAGGATAAAAGACTCCAGCTAATAAGAAAGAAAATGATTAATTAAAGGTGGAAAACGAACTCTTAAAGGCAAAAGTAAAGAGAATTGAAGATTATTTTTCCCAAAAGCAAGGGGCTATAGAGATAGAGTAACTGATAAAATAGAAATTCAATTTAGAAAACGAAATAGATAAAATGAGAATCCTCTCAAGTAAGCGTATCTGCGAATTAGAAGTAGAGATAGAAATGAAAGAAAGGTAACTAAATTAAAAGAAAACAGAGAATTTAGAATTACAAAAGCAGCTTACAACCACTGTTTGTGAGAGCGAAGACACTGCAAACAAGAGAATTAAGGCTCAATTATTAAAATTATCAGAGGAAACAGAGTAGTAGCTAGTATTAAGTAAGAAAACCATACAAAAATAAAAGCAAGAAATTGATAAGCTTACATCTGATAATGAAAAATTTGTAGGTGAGGAGAAGAAACTTAAATAAAAAATAGCATAACTTGAAATTGAATTAACCAATTCTCAAAGACGCAGCAATTCTCGTTCAAATCCTTTAGGTTCAAGAGGATTATATGGAAGTAACAATTCATCTCACTCATCATTCAATTCTCGTAGAAGTACTCCTAACTCACACCCTTCTAAATTAGGATATAGCAGTCCTTCTCTCTAAATATAAAATCGTAATCGATTCAGCCGTACAGATGTCACCCAAAGTAAAGTATCTACGCCAAATGGTTCTAAGAACTCTCTGCATACTCCTAAATCGCAATCCTATACATCAATCAGATCAAATTCACTAAACTCACAAAACAATACTCCTACAAATGCAAGATTTTAAAGAGGTGTAGGAGGTATAAATTCTTCAGTTAATCAGAGAAATAACAAATTTTTCAGTAGTAATAATGCAAATAATAATGGTTCAAATAACAGTTTGAACTCTTCATTAAATAATAGCAGGAATAACTCTACTAATGGTAGCACCTAAAACAGAAAACCACTTTACTAAATTAACAATGAAAGATAGAATTCTCTATCTAGAAATAATTAATAACAAAACAATGGCATATCAGTAAGTGTCAAGAATGTAAAAACTGGTAGTTTTGATCCTATACCAGAAAATGGAAAGGTTATTTAGCCTGTGAAGCCATAATAATAGTCTTCTCCCTCTTCAGTTGTTAGCAGACTATACTAACCCAAAGCATATAATTAACCTACTTAATAAAATAATTAACGCTCTTCATCTGGCCAAAGACAAGTAAATACCTCCTCTTCAAGATTGAACTAATCTGGGAATAATGCTTAATAACTTAGAATAGACTCAAACCCCAATAAAAAACCTCTTAATACTTCCTTTAATTCGATAACTCCATCTTCTAATTAGTCTACTCAATCTAATATGAGAACTCCTCAAAATCCTACATAACCAAGGTAAAATTAATTTGATTTACTTGCAATTTATTTTTAACTAATTTACATTTTTATTTATAATAGATATATACCAACAAATAATTATATGAAGCCAGTAAATAAAAACATTTAAGGTCAGAAAGTGGGATACCAATCTAATTAACTTAGATAGCATGCTTAAATTTAAGAAAAAATTGACCAAGCCTTATTTGATGATAAACATATATTAACCAACCAATAGCCATAATAGGGAGAAGGAAAAACTGAATTAGAAATGAAAATAGATAAATTATAAAATATTCTTTAGTCAGCAAAAGATATGACAGTAGATGATTATTGAATACGATTTTAAATAATGTATTCAAAGAATATAAACAACTACTAATTAATCAAACAAACAAACAAACAATTAATTGAAGGAAATTGTATATAAATTATAAAAATGTTCAATTCATTTACACTTACTTATATTAATTAATTATGCTTCTTATTATTACTATTGTTATTGTTATTGTAACAAAATATTTTCTTTTTCTTCATAGTTTAACCAATATTTCTTTCTTTAGGTACTTATTTCTTATGTTCAATTTTTATTTTTCTCAAATTCGAAATTAATAAAAAAAAATAAAAAGATTAGCCCGCCGAGGGGCTCGAACCCTCGACCACAAGATTAAGAGTCTTGCGCTCTACCGACTGAGCTAGGCGGGCGGCTTAGAATAGTATATAACAATTAATTAGAATTTTCTTTTCTTTTGAAAACAAAATTTGTGTTTATATGATAAAATAAAAAATGAATCCTTTTGCATTTATAATAAAAGACTAATCTTTTTTATCTCAGTCAACTATAATAGTTTTAAAGTTAACAATATGAATTGTAAAAGTGAAGAATTAAAACTTATAACATAGATTTGATTGTATTTTTAATATTTTAAACTGTTGAAAAATAAAATTAATTTATAAAATTTTTAAAAGTAACAGTCTGAGAATAAATTTAATATGTTATTTATGGTAACTAATATTAGATATAAATTAAGAATGTTATGAAAATAATGCCATCAAAATAAGTATGAATAAGATATAATTAGCCTAAAAGAAATAAATGAAGATTAATTGAATTAGGACTATTAATAATTGATTTAAAAGCATGTATGTAGGTATATATGTTAATACAGTTTAAGGATAGATAAGATTATTAATCGATACTTATAGAGTGAAATTACTTTCAATTTAATATTTAATTTTGATTATTGAAAAATTTGTAGCAAAAAATAATGATGTAAGTGATGACATGAGATTTGGATAAGTTACGCGCTGAACATCATTAGAGAATGATTAGATAGTGTTAAGATAAATAATTGAAGGTATAGTAAAGAAATGATTATAAATTAATTGCATAGGTAGAGAGATGACAATAAGGTATGATGATCTATTAAAATTTGTAATGAAAATAAGGAGATATATATATTTACTCAAATCAATTAATAGATATTATCAAAAAGTAATGCAAAAGATAAATAAATTTGTTTGTTTGTTTGTTTGTTTATTATTGATCTCCTATTACCAATATTGTTGCGTAACATTTAGATTTCTAATGGAAATATAGAGAATCATCTTTCTTTATATTCCAACAATATTAACCTAATAATTTAATAAAAAAATTATAAAAAATTAATAAAAACTTCAAAAAAACTATCCTCATCAGAATAATAAATTAATCTTTGAAGATTAGCAAAGATGGTCAACCATTTTATTTACAATTTAGTTTCCAAAGGTATTGGAGGGTAAAAACTTGTTATGATATTAACACTAAATTATATAGATAATATCCAGCTTAGGTTCATATTTAAAGGCTAAATAAAATCAAGAAAGCTGTTTAGAAACTTATTAGAATTTAATCATCGCTAGCTACTATTATTTAGATTTAACTATTAGAATTAAAGTTGGATATTTCTAATTATTTTAATGTTCATTCGACAGCCATTTATTAAAATTATATTATAAAATTATTAGCTCCGTTACAAGCACTTTCTTCAAGACTATTGAAGTTATCGGCCTTGAGAATGTCCCTAAAGTAATTACTTGATGCTTAAATTAATTTATATTCTAAGAATTAAATAAATTATAAAATAGGATTAACCAGTTATTATTTGCAGTAACCACAACAACTAGTTCGTTGATGCATTGGTAATTTAATAGTTTAGTATGTAGTCAATTTTAATTATGGCCAAATTAAATAGCTTATCAGTAGTAAGATGAATAGACCAGTCAAGTTCATTATAGCTGCTAAATCTACAAGAAGACCAGTCATTGGTTAATTTAGTAGAGCTCTAGGTGGTATTCCTGTAGAAAGAGCTTAAGATTTAGCTAAGCCCGGTAAAGGAAAAATTACATCCATTAAAAACGGTGTCCTAAGGGTAATCATTTTAATTTCAAAAGTATGAAAAATTAAATAAAATGTAAATGAAAATAGGGAGAAGGTACTGAATTTACAAAGGATGTTTAAATAGGCTATACTATTTTAGTTTAGAAGGTAAATAGATATTCATTTGCATAGCACTGACCTAAAGTATTAAAAAATATTCATAGATTTCAGGCGAATTCATTGTTGGTACAGTTATATCTGATACTGAATTAAAAGTAAAGTAAGAGGAAGAAATTGAAGATTCTGAGTTCTCCTTCCCTTATAAGATTATCCCTAAGATTGACTAACAAGATCTATATAGTAATGTTTGGTCATCTCTTAAGAATAATGATTGCATTGGTATTTTCCCTGAAGGTGGTTCCCATGATAGAACAGGTATTTTATATCATTTCCTCTACTTATTGTTGGATTATATTAATATTTGTTAACATTAAACTAGATTTCTTACCTTTAAAGGCTGGTGTTTGCATTATGGCATTAGGTGCTATGGCTTAGCATAATATCCAAGTCAATATTGTTACTTGTGGTTTAAACTATTATGCTTGTGATAAATTCCGTTCTAAGGTCATTATTGAATTCGGTTAACCTTATAAAATTCCTATGGAAGCTGCTGAGATTTATAAAAAGAGTAAAAGAGAAGCTATCAGTGAACTTCTTCATGAAATCGAATATGTATTTATTTATCTTATGAATTAATCTTTCTTTCTTTATTTGTTTATTTTAAACTATTTTTTTTAAAAAACAAATCAGAGACTTAGAGATGTAACAACAAGTGTTCCCTCTTACAAGGAATTGATGGGTGTATTCATGGCAAGAAAGATTTATTTGCCTGAAAACTTAAAGGTTAGTCCAAAAGAGGAGTTAGAATTAAATAGAAGGTAAAGGATTTTATTAAATCAAAAGTATTCCAAAAAGTGAATTTTAAAATAATTTAAATAAAAGATTTGCCAAAGGTTTCTTATAGATGCAAGATAAGCCCGAAATTAAATCTTTGTTTAACAAGATTAGAGAATATAGGTCCTTGATAAAAATCACTTCTATTGATGATTATTAAGTCAGAACTTATAATTCTGATGTAACTAAGAATTTGCTTATTTTCATTTACTCTATTTTCACTGTACTCTTCCATCTCATTATTTCTTTACCTGGTATTCTCCTCAACGGTCCTTTTGGCTTATTACTTAACTCTCTCTCAGAAAAAGAAAGAATTAAAGTAAATTAAATTAATTAATGATTGGATTTTTTCATTTTTAATATTTTTAATTCTAATAAATAGTGCTAAAGAGAATCTAAAGTTAAAGTTCTTGGTAAAGATGTTGTTGCAAGTTTCAAATTAACTTTAGCAGTTGTTGTCCTTCCTATTTAATTCTTCATTATTTCTCTTCTCTTCTTCATTACTGGTCCTTACTTTATAGAATCTATGCAAGGAAACAGACTCTTATTTACTACAATCTTCTGTATATGCTACCCTACTTACAATTATCGTAAAATATCCCTTATCCTTATCATCGAGCATTATATGATGACATTTAAATTTTCATAAAAACTAGTTATGATTCTTTCCACTGATAGATTATTGATTCATGCCAAGAATTTAGCAGGAAAATTCAATTGCCTATTTAATGAATAATAATTGTAGACATTAAAAGCTATTAGAAGTAATTTGCAAATTCAAGTAATTAATAATTATTAAAATCTTTTACTTTATTTCTTAACGTTAGTTTTAATTTATTTTATTATTTTTGTTACCAATAAATTAATCTCACCTTTAATTAATAGCTTAGAGAATATGTTAACGAATATGGCAAGGAAGTATTCAAGAATTTAGATGAAAATAAAGTGCTTTCTGAAAAGAAACTACTTACTAGTTCTAAGTAAAAGGGTGATATTCATCAAAGAATTGACAATACCATTAAGAGAATTTCTTCCACTGAATTAATGCAAAGAATTTTCAGTGTTTTAGAAGATATTGGAATTTGATTAGTGTTTTAATGTTATTCATGTTTATTTAAATTTGTTTAAATTATTCATGTCCTATGAATTATTCCATTTTATTACCATCTATCAATCAATCAATCTATAAATCTTTTCTTAGAAAAATGATTATAAATAAAAAATAAATTCACTTTTTAATTTTCTTTTTCTCATTTTTTTATTTTTATCAATTAAAATGTTAATCTTAATTATAATATGTTATATTTAATAAATATAAATAAATAATTTACAGTTTTTTACTTTATATGTAATTCTTTTATAGGTTCAAATAAAAAATACACCTAAGAGGAAATGGCTAGGTATTAAATTTTAAGTTGGAGGGAAGTTTTAATAACAAGATTAGTGTTTGTTTATCTTTAATTGGAAAATAAATAAATAAATAATATTGATACTTAGTTAGTTATTTAGTTATTTAGATAGTTATAAAAGGAACTAATCTATCTATTAAAATAAAAATTGGGAAATAAATGATTAAATAGTTTAATAAATTCTAATTGCTATTTTATTAATTATAAAAGCAAAAGTATAATTGATTCTATCTTAACTTAAATCAATATTCTTTTAAGTTGAAAAACTTGATTGAGAATTAAAACCAACCAGAGAAAGACAAAAAAAATAATGACAGGAGTTAAAAGGATGATATTAACTATACTTTTAATTTTAAATGGAAGTATTTTCTTGTCTGCATAATAATAGTTTATATTATAATCTACTCCATTTATGAAAATACATTAGAATTATCTCTGTAAAGATGGGTACATTAATAAATTTATAGAAGTAGACTAGGATTAGAGTATTTTTATAGCCTATAGTTCTACTTGTGGAATGCTGATAACACAATTAAAAGATAATACATTTTAGATACTACATACAACAAAAACTGCAGATAAAGTTGTAGATCTAGCAGTAGACCAAATTAGAAAAATACTATACATTGTAAATAATCAAAACATTTTGCTATTTAGGATAGTTTCAAGTAGATCCTTACAATACATTTAATCTATTTCAAACGGAAACACTGATAATTCAACTAAAAATGTAATCATTACGAATGATGGTAAATATGTAATTTTAATTAACACTGGTGAGAGTGTAATATATTAAATCATACAAGAGAGTAGTTTAATAAAAATATAAAATATTTCCTCTACATCCATTCTTAAATCGATACTATATCTTCCTCAATAGCTTATTTTTATCATTGGGAATGATTAAGCAGAATTTTATTAAATAAACTCTAATATGAGCAATGGTAATTTATTAATTAATGAGAATTCGATGTGTTAAAGTAATGAGATAATTTAGCCAACTAAAATGGTACAAATTTCTGATTAATATTTGGCTTTTATATCTGAAATACATGGATTAGGAATAGCTAATATATCCTCTTATCTCGCCACATAAACTTGTTCAAATATAAAAGTTAATTATCTAAACTAAAGAAGTAACTCTTCCAGTCTGTAATTTCTATTATTAACATCTGATTTAAATTACCTGATAACTCTTTCTATCTTTAAATATATATAAATATACTAAATTGGTTTTGAAGATGATTAAAGTGGTAACAAATAATTGACGCTAACACTTTTTTAGTAAATAAAAGCTGAGAACATCTCTTATGATTTGGAATTAACTTAAGATTAACAAATTATCATTTACTCTGAGAATAAGTATATCAAATTATTTTAAAAAGCTCAAATTAATTAGAATTAAGATGCTCCAAATATTCTTAATGTTTCTTAAAACATAATTTTCAATTAATATGATGATTTAACTTAAGAGTCTTAAAGATGTTTATATCATGAGAATTTCATTTATTAGACAAAAGGGAAGGATGGCCTTTACATCTTTTAAAAGAATGTATATAATAATTTTCTCAACAGATTAGGTAAATGGAAGTAGCCAGCAGATACTTATTTAAGATCTGTCAAAGTATTTAAGGATAGCAAATTAGCTATTGTAGGAGCTGGAGATTTATATTTACTAGATATTTCAAATAAAAGCAATATAAAATAGGTATCAAGTTCTAATCTAGGAGATACTAAATTAAATGTGAATGATATATGCATATCGAAAGATGAATTAAAGTTATTTATAGCTGGTGGGTAAGGTGGATTGTATATTGTAAAAGCAAATGATCTTACACCTATATCTAAAATAAATGATATAAAAATATAATATGCAGAAAGTAGCAGTCTGCAAATTGATAGTAGAAATTAATTTGCTTTTGTTGTGTATAGATTCTAAGGTATAGCAGTATATGATGTCTCTTTGTTAGCTGAACCTAAATTAGTTTCATTCTACTCTACTGGATATGCCCAAGATATAGCTCTGTCCAATGATGAAAAATTCTTAATTCTAGCTGATAGATAAAATGGGATAGCCATTCTTGATATTTCAAATACCTTTATGCTTTAAGAAATAAGTAGAATTAGACTAAACAAAGAAATAGTTAGTGTTAAGCTGATTTAAAATGATTAGTACATAATGGCAACTAATGTAAGATCTTATGGTGAATTAACGATGATAGACATATCTAATAAACAAAACCCATAATTTATGTAATCTTATTCAAATAAGAGAAATGAAAGTGGTGGAGCATAAGATATTTGCTTTAATTCAGATTTTTCAATTGCTTTTCTTTCAACAAATTCAGATTTGACTGTAATGAATTTAAAATCTTACCAAAAGTATGTTTTCGATCTTTATTTAATCAAATAAGGCGATAATTATGTAGCTGGATAACCTTACTAGTAAAATTAAGAAGTAAAAGTTGGATAGTCATTAAATGTCAAATTAAATCAGCTCTTCCCCCAATAATATGCTTAAATTACTAAGATATTATTCTATGATAATAAAATGAATATCTAGTTACCAAATTGGGCTACTTTTAATGAAATCGAGTAGTATTTAACTATAGACATAACAAAAGAAGCACTCCTTTCATAAGAAGAAGCCTTTTATTTGTAATATCCTTAAAATGTTGTTTAGTAAAAGACATTTACTTTTATCATTAATGAAGTAATAAATTAAGGAGATTTTATTTAGAATGACATCCCTATCAGTACAACCATTTCAAGCTAAATATTTAATGACTGTTTAATTTAAAGATTCATAGATACCAATTTGTTTGCAACTGAGTATTAATAAGATACAATTTATCAAATATTTTAGAGTTAGAATAAATACTCAAGTTAGATTATTAATCACATCATCCATGTTTTGAAAAGCAAGGTATCTTTTTAGCCTTTTTCAATTATAATTTCAAATTCTCTGTAAACTAACTTTGATAGTGTAAACGATAATATGATTTAAACAACATCTAATGTTGTTAGAGTAGAATTAAACATTATTAATAAAGATGCGAAATTCAAGTAAATTAATTATCAAAGTGTAAGTATAACTTATCCCAACAACAATTTTGCACTAACCTTAGAGGGAGAAATAAAGGCTGTCAATGAAATCTTAAAAAATGGCATTAGCATTGCAAATTTTAGTAATCCTACATTTATTTAAATAGTTCTTTTAATTGATGATAAGCTAAACTATCCTATAAAGTAATCTATGTATGCTTCCCATCCAGTTCTTTTTAAGTTGAACGTACCCATTACTCTAAATCCTGAGCTATCCTTATAAGATGATTTTAATAATAAATTTAAAGATTCCGAAATTTACATCTTAGAAAGTTTTATATTTACATTTTAGCCAAATATTTTTATAGATAGTGATGATAAATAATTATTCTATACTGCTTATGTCAAAATAGATGGTGAGTTTGTTGAAATTCCCAAATAGTATTGGCTCTACTTCTCACCTTAAGACAGAACATTTGATGGATTGCCATAAGATTTTTAGCTAGGTGAAGAGTATGAAATCTAATTAATAGGATCGGATGGATATACTGAAGCTAAGACACAGTTTAAGATAAAATTATCTAAAATACCTGTGGTATACGTTCTTTAAAGATTTATTATTACTCTTTGTGCTGTATTAGCAGTAACTATATTCTATAGATAAAGATCAAATATCTATAACATACTTGCCAAATCTAAATACACTACAACTCCACAGAGGATTAAATCGGGAGAATAATTTGATATTCAAATCCCATTGATCGAAGATAACTTACAATAGGGAAGAATTATTTGGTAGAGTTATTTAAAATCTATTGGTTCAGACAAAATAATAAAAGAAATAGGTATTATTTCTAAGAAATATGAGATTTTCTAGCAGTTAAATCGAACTAAGCATAGAATAAGATCTCCAAAAAAGAGTTAATACTATGTCCCAAATGAATAGTAGAATTTAAATACCATTTAAAATACTATATTAGATTAAGAAGATATCCTTACAGAATCAAGTTAGTTCAATGAATTGAGATTATCTCCACTTAAACAAGCGAAATTAATTAAGAAAACACAATATTCTATAATCAATAAAACTTAATATGTAAAAAAATTAGTCTAAAAAAAGAAATAAGCTGATGATAATAAACCATTTTACAATCTAATCTTTTTCAACGAAGATAATTTTGAAATTAATGAAGATATATCATTAATTGAGATAGAAGAATTCTATAAAAACACAAAGTGTCCCATTTAAAAGTATTTAAAAGAATTAGATAATCCTAATTCCAGATTGTCCAGGTCTATTCTAGGTTGTATGGTTTCAGAAATAGCCCACTAAGAAAAGTCCAGCTTATCGATAATTAATTATTTAAGAACAATATCACTTCATCAAGGATATTCCACCCATGATTGGTATAAGCCATACATTGAAATAACGAGCTAAATAGATTAAATTTTGAATAATCCTTTCCCTTCAATTATTGTTCTAAAAAGTGCAATAGAATAAAAAATAACCTCACTTAATTAGAATCTTTAGCCAAATTAATAACCAACCACAATCACATTGAATATTGTTTATTCATATTTACATTATCTTTCTCTTGGGCTTATCTCAAACAATTAATCTGTTTTTTGTAAAATAAGAGGAGAAAGTTTAGAATTATTCCCTTACTAAATATCTTGTATTAAATGCTATAGAAAAGTTTTAGTAAAATCTGCATTAACTTGCTCATTAAGAAAAGTTTATATGGAAAAAGAATTATCATATAACTACAGACTCCCTTCATGGATCTAAACTTTAGATCTGACTCATGGAGTCATTTTTATCAGAGGAAACCCATAAAATAAAGATTGTGGGACATACTTATTCAAGATTTTTGATAAATCTCACTGCATTATAAAACAATTTGAGATTTAAATAAAATAATCAAGTATTATTTACCACAATAAAAGTTACCACAACAACAATAATAATAATAACAACAACAACTATAATAATCATATTCAATAAAACTTTCCCTAAAAAATAGAATAAGAAATCATACCTGATGAATTATTAGAGAGTGGTATTAATTTATATCCAAACTCTCCTATCCACACAAAATATGATAGGTAACTAATAAATCTTAATAAAGAAAGAAAATCAGATTGATTGATAGATAGATAGCTTAATTGATTACTTGATAGATAGATTGATTAATTTATTTATTGATAATAGATAGATAGATTGATAGGTATTTGAAAGAAAGAAGGAATTGAATATATTTATATATATACAGAGATTATAAAAGAATAGATAAAGAAATGTGAATAAATAGATAGAATTTAAACAAAATTATTATTAAATATTATAATTATTATTTGAAATCAAAGTTATATCCTTAAATTAGTGTTGTCCGAAATTTATAATTAACTCTTATATTGACTTCCGTTTAGATTTAAGTTATTATTTTATTGATAGGCTATTGATGGATCTTCTGGGTGAGGTTCTTGATTTCTACTAAATATCCCACTCAAATTTATATTTTATATTTTCACAAAGTATATGGCAAATGAACACTTTATTAACAAAAGTTTCAATAAATGATAAATGGCTAATTATTTTAAAAAAAATACTTTTAATAAGAAGTAGATTAGGGATAGAATCCAAGCCACTAAATTTATTGCATATCTTCCAAGATAATCTTCATCAGTTAGTCCATCATTAAGAAATATCAAACTAATTTTTCAAAAACAAAAATAAATTTAAACTTTAAATAAGTTGGAGCTTTAAATTTTGATTTACTAAAAGAGATCTATCAGCGCTGAAAAAGAGATCATGTAAAGGAAAAAATAAATTTCTTTGTCGCTCCAATTTTTTCTGATAAAAGGAGTGACCCTGCAAAGAATGATTAAACCAAAGAAATCACATCTTTCAAATAAACAAAGTATAATATTAAAGACAACCAAAACATAAACTCCATAATCTCTAAGTTTGAATGCTTCATGAAACTAATAGTAAATTAAATAATTAATTAAATTAATTAGAAAGGACATTAATTAATTAATGATGATTTAAAGAGATAAATATTTTACATCAAATTCACTTATAGCACTTTGTTAATAATTTGTAAAGGCAAATGTACTAAAGAAATCATACTCCGACTTTGTATCTTCTTCTATTTAATTTCTTTTTCGTATTTATTAAGGACTATGCTGAATAGTACCAAAGAGCTTTTTAAGATAATTTAATTCCATTTCTTTAAACTATTTTTGATCAGAGAGATCTTTTAATTCTAAATCAATTTCATCCAGTCTGCTCTTTCTGTACTCAAACTAGAAATAATTTAAATAATAGCTATATTTAGTTAGTTACTCAATTTAAGCTGTTTAATTATACCTCGTTAGGAATATAATCAACTTTTATGTGTACTACACCTATTTTGATATTCTTATCTTTTGCATCAACTACATCTATCCATTAATCATCGTGATACTCTTAACTTAAATTAGTTATTTTCAGATTTGATTCAGCAAATTGAGTTTAATTTATTTCACTTGAAATTCTTCTTTCATTTTCATGAGTTTATTTTACGAATTTGATTTAAACCTAGACTATATCTGGAGGAAAAGTTATAATTAAAATTAGATTAATTTTAATTTAAGATAGTTACCATTGTCTTGCAAAAGATTATCAATTTCAAACTAAATCGTTTCATGCCATGCAGGAAATGTTATATTTTAACCTGATTTATAAAAATAATAAAATAATAAATTAAATTTTTACTATCTTTATTTAAACTTATTAAAATCTACTTAATTTTGTTGAAATCTCGTTCATTTAATCAACTCTAACTTTATCACAACACACAATAGCCTTAACACTAAAAGATTCGGTTTCATAGAGTTTTTGATAGATCTTAAAAGATGAGAGGTTTGCCTGCTCAAGACAAATTCTCAAATATCTCATATTAATTCTATGTCTCTTTTTTAACGTTAAAATAAATATTTTAGAAAGGGTATAAAGAGGATTTTGAAATTAAAAAGTTTGAAACAATTGCTTATAAATTATCTTGTTTAAATAAAATCAATCAGTGAATAAAAGTCACAATTCTTTAATCAATAATCAATCTATCTTTATTACATTATTGATAAGCGAGATAATCAAAGATTTCTCATCTTCTAATTTAGAGATTTGTTCTTCATAAAAAGATATCTCTCTCTTTAATTCAGATTCTCTGCATATATAGTTATGTGCAAATTCTTCTCTATTTTAATTGTTAAAATATTTTAATATCCAAGGAGAATTTTTAAATTAATCTTTCATCTTCTCCTTATTAATTCAATATCAAATAATAGCCCTAATTGAAAAATGAGAACGTAATTATTCTAAAAAAGACTATGAAGGTTTAAGATGAGTAAAATTTAGAACTAATCTATTGTTATATTTATTAATTAATTAATTACAATGACACTCTCCCATCTTAGTTTGTATCCATGCTATCAAATAACTCTTATATTACTTTCATATTTATTTGCTTTACTACTTTTTCATTCTTCAGATAATCTAATATTTCTTCTTATGAAAGATAGCCATTATTATTCTTATCCATGATTTTAAACTCATGCTTTATATTTTTGAATCTCTCTTTTATTAATTTATACAAAATTACTTTTACAAATATCTTAAATATTTATACCATGGTCATAGTCTATTTTAATTGGACGAACGGCTAGATAATTTTAAGGATTCTAGAGCTACTCCTCTATCTTTTTTCCTGGCGAGGAAATATAAGGATGGCTCATTCTCATAAATAAAGTAAGTGAAAGGAAGAATTTGTTGTTATACAAATCCTTTTGAAAAATAAGGGTTTGAAATGGTGATTTATGCAGTAGATTATAAATATTGTAGATTGCCTTTATATTTGATTAAAATATCTTGTGTATGCTTATTGTACTGACTGACTGTCCTATTCTTATTAAAGATATAAAATCAATAAATTACTATTTCCAATTATTATCGTTATTCACAAATTTAATTTGTTTCATTCATTAATGAATGTAGTTAATTAATTTATTACTAGTTTTATGCCTTTTAATTTATAAAGAAAGAGTTGCAAGTATTGATTAATTGATTGATGGTTTGTTTGCTTGCTTGCTTATATGCTTATTTGTTTATTGCAAGTGATATTTCAAAATTAATCTAAAGCTATACTGAATTCATTTATGTATTCTTCACCATTTAATATTCTCATGGAAATAAAACGAAAACAAAATTTATATGAAGTTAGGAATTATTAATTATTAATACAAAAAATTAATTCTTTGTGAAGTGAAAGTAAATACCTACAAGCAAACAAACAAAAAAACAAGCGAAACAATTATAAAAAACTATAAATTCATACAAATCTTAGCTTGAGAAATCATCATTTATAAACTGCATAGAAAAATGGAACTAAATTAAACTACTCTTGAATCATATAATAAATAACTGGAAAAGGGATAAGGTTGAAACATTAAAAATTAGAATAAAATAAAAATGAAATACTAAATAGTTATATTTCATAATTACATTAGGAACTTTAATTGGAAACTGGTGGGAAGAAAGGGAATTGAGAGATTCTACTGGTATTGGTAGATCTGCTCATAGTTACGCAAAGCCAAAATCTACAATTTCTCAAACTGGAGCTAAATCATTATACAAAGAAGCTCCATAAGTTGAATAAGCTAATGATACAAATGAGAGATGTTTGGGTAAAAAGTTTAACCACATTCCTAACACAACAAACAGCGAATACGGCAAAGGTATGACAATATAAATGCATCACAATAAAAGGAATCTAACAAATCTATTGCTTTATAAATAATTTAGGTTTTAATAAAGCTGATTAATTGCCAAGAGTTGGTCCTGTTCACTTAAGAACTCAATAACAAGTACACAAATTTATTAAATTTCTTGATAGATAAAATAGAAACTGTTGATAATAAGACAATATCTCGAATTAGATTGTGAAACAATGCAATCAATCAATCAATCAATTGTGACAAATAAATGAATTTATTAATTTGTATTATAAATAGATGATTTAACACATTAAATAAGAATTGAATGAAATCGAAAAACAGAAGGAAGATCAAAGAAATGCTCGTTACTTCTAAACTACTACATAAACCGAATTTGGTCATAAAGTAAATTTAATTTAAAAATTAGAATATTCAAATAAATACTTATTATTTCTTTATTCATAAATAGGAACATGCTATGGCTGGTTGCACAGTTGGTAGAAGAGTTATGAGAACATAAAATGGATAGCCAATTACTCCCGATAGAAGAGATGATGATCTTCTTGTTGATAATGGATTCTTAGCAAGGTAAATTAAAAATATTTTTGAGAAAAATTTTTAATTTAAATTAATTTTATTCACTAAAAAAGACCACCATATATGACTGATGAGGAATTAAAAGCATAATTACCTTAAGAAAGCTATCTTACTTAGTAACCCATTACTGTTTGGACAGAAAAACAAACTGATGGTTTTGGATGTGTTTATCAATCTCACTCTAATCCTGAAGATCCTAAATCATCCTTCAGATTAAATAACTAATTTGTTAAGACTTTCCATGATTACTCTCATGTGAGAAAGTGATTAAACCAAAACAAATACTTTATTTCATATTTTATATATACATATATCTTAACTTTAACAAATATTTCCCTCTATCATTAGATCTTCTTTATTTCTTTCTTTCTTTATTTCATTTTATTAATTCATTTTCCATATTAAAAATAGTTTTATTTTTATAAATTATAAATCCTAAATTCAATAGTGTTTTCTAAAAATCAATAGATTTAATAGCAATATTTTTTAAGGATTTATAATTATTTTCAATTGAAACATTTTATTTAACGAGTTTCTAACTATGAAAATTAATGCAAATGATGAATGTAGAATAATATAAAATGAAGAATAGTAATTTTGAAAAATAATCAAGACTTACTCAAATGTTTGAAAATTAAAAAAAATTTATTTTTTACAGACAGACTAGCTATTTAACTCAAGTAAATAAAGATGACAAATCACTTTAATTATGGTAAAACAACGAATGAACGAATGATTGATTGATTGATTTAGTATCTAAACTATTAAGAACGTTTAACATTTGAGATGATTGATATCAAAAATTAAAAATTTATAATTATCAAATTGGTTTGAAATCTAACTAATAATATACTTATTAGAAATTTTAAATGTAATATGCACAAACACAACAATAATTTGACAGAAAAATGTTAAAACCAAAATCATCAAATTAAAGAAATAGTTATTTAGTCTCAAATTCAAGATTAAATGGACTTGATTAATAACTTCCAGGAAGGTCTTCATTTACTTTTATAGAATCAAATCAAGAAGATTTCATATAGCTTTAGGCTCATGACACTGGTATTTAATTCATTTATTACTTATGCATCTATCCATTTTTTTTAAATTCTACTTTTAAAAAATAATCTGTAGGTAATAATTCGAGTAAGAAGTTAAATCATGCAGCTACCCTTAACTATGATTCAATAGGTATTTATAATAATTTATTCAATTAAAGAAGAAAGGCATGCAAAATCATTAGCTATTTTCATACTTTCAATGCTTATTCAGATTAAAGCTAATGAAGAATATAAAATAATAAAGTATCTAAAATGATAGATCTAGTGTATTTTTTAAGATAATAGAAATATCATTCATTTTTATAATTGAAATATCATCCTATCATCTTGTTTATTCTTTTTATATTTATTTTAATAAAAGGTGGTGATTTAAATAGTCAATAGATGTTGTTAGGATCTAAAAAGAATATTAGTAAACCTAGTATAAAGAAGAAAGGATTATAATAGTAGTAGTAGTTGCAGTAGTAGCTTCCTAAATAATAAGGAGTAAATCTTGTTAATTTAAATTTAAACTTTAACTCGGTACCTCAAAGCTAACTACCTCCAACATATCCACTCATGAAAAATTAAGAAAATATTTAAAATAGTATTATTGATAACACAAACAATACAAAAAAAAAGAAGTTACTTTAACAATAATATGAACCTATATATAAAGTACCTTAATAGAATAATTATCCAAATAGACTGCAAAAGATATAAACTTTACCACCAAAACTGACTCCATAAATCCAATAAAACTTTGATGTGCCTTAAATAAAAGGGTACTTGTAGGAATAATAAAATTAAGGGGGTTATCTTGTTGATTTGAATTAGTCTTCTTCAGTTTTAACAAATAGTACTAATTTAACAAATAAAAATACCCTATAAAACTCTTATAGACCCTCTCTTTACTAAGTCTCTGAAGCTATGCAAGCTAGAGAAGAAAATTGTAATGAAGATCTATCTGAATCACCAAGAATAAATTATTAATAAGCAAATAATGAGATTATGCCTAAAATAATTTGCAATCATAAACAAAAAATGATTAAAGAGTATTCCAATCCTTTAAATCAAAGAGCATATGGATCATAATAATAAGATCTCAGAAATAATAGAGTAGATGAGAACGTTCTTGATCCTACTATTACTCCTCAAGAGAGAATGGATAGAAGTATTTCATTAATTAATTCATTATATATAGTTAACTTATTTTTCATTAAAAAGTGATGAGGAGTTTAGATACTTCAGCATCTAAGGTGCTGCAATTAAAACATAAATCGAAAGGTACTCTTGATAACAATAGAACTATATCAGATTAGAATGAAGTATTGAAGTAGAGATAAGTATCTTAAGAGTAGTATGACGATTCTTCATTATATAATAACTAACTAAACATGGCTCCTATTACATAGAAAGGGAAGCAATTTTACTAATAAAATTAGAAAATGGGATTAGTTGTTAATATTAATTCGAATAGCTAAAAGAATAATCTTTATAATGGAATCAGAAATGAACCTAGTAGTCACTAGTTTATTGCTTTAAAGCTTGAAATGGATGAAAGGATGAAATAATCTTTTAACAATTAACTTTAACCTATCAATTAAATTACAGAAGTAGATTTTGAACAATCTCAAGAGGGTAATATAGAAAGTATTGTATAGTCTAAGAATCTACTAGTATCTAAGAATAGAAGGCAAGCATCAAACAGTGTATCAAGAGAATTCGATTTCATTAACACAGATTAATCAGATAATTTGAAAACTTTTGGTGTCAGTCTATAATAGTTATAATTGCAAAAGAAAGATCTCTAAAATTACAAGAATTATAAAACCTTGTAAAATCAATTGTAATCGGAGCAGAATCAGACTCTTTAGACTTTCGATCCTTCTCTATAATATATAGAAAATATTTAAAGTTAATTGCCTCTTTAAGAGAATAAAAAAACAAATAGAAAGATCATTAATGCAAATCCTTCCTCAAAATAAGAAACAAATAAAAGATATTCAGGAGTTGTTGTAACAGTTACTAATACAGTGAAATAAAAGCCTTCTTCAAACTCATCAAATACTATAATGACTTAGCAATAAAAAGATCGTTTATCCAAAAATGATAAAGATTAACAGATTTCTTTGAAAATTAAAATCTTTTTAGATTTCTAGCGTATTATAAATTTTTCAAATAACATGACTATGTAGCCTGTACCTCCAAACGGTGTTAAACAATATAAAGCATATATTACTAAGGGTAATAATGGAGTGCTAATAAGAGCTTGTCTTAAAAACAGGTAAGAATATCACTTTTAAGCTAAATATTTTACTTTACAAATTCTAATTTTTGTTTTATCAATCAATATAGATGGTGGTGGTCACTTTCAGAACAAAGTGAAGATTATGAAAATATTAATTTTTTATGGACTTAATGGCGTAAACCATTATTTTATAAAATTATTAAGGACAGAGCTGAATTATCAGTTACTCCAGTTAAGGATGAAGAAAATGATAATAATTAAGTATAGACAAAATAATAAGGCAAATAAAACGGAGTTTCTAATCAAAATATTGAGTAAATTCCTCAATCTACTGATATCTAAAATGAATCAACTGAATCAGCAAATTAGTTAGTAAAATAATAAAATGATGGGAATAAAAAAGAAAATAATGAAGGCGAAGAATAAGGATCAGATGAAATTGAATTTGAGAAATAGGAAATAGCTTCTCCGACTTAAAACGAAAGATAAGGTTATAATGATCTTTCTAATAATTTATAAGATTTACAAAAATCAGCTTCTAAGAAATAAAACTAAGGCTCTATTAGCCCGATTGGTAGGAAAGCAAGTTAATAATTGTCATTACAAGATCCATTTTGCAAAATAGGAGCTTTAGTCAATGAAAAGGATTTACAACTGATAAAAAATTATGCAAAATAATCTAAAAAGAAGAAGTAAAGTTCAACTAATTCTGTTCCTCCCGTCTTTAACAAAGAGGAATATGATTAGGGGATAGAAAAAGAATATGAGAAAATGAGATAAGAAGGTGGGAATTAAGTGAACGTATTCAAGAACCCTTTAAAATAAAAAATGCACAATCACATGGAATACAATTTCCATCTTGCAAATAAAAAAGCACTTTACTACAATATGAAATAATATTACACACTTATGAATTAAAACGTTTTTGACTATCTTCCTACTACTTTCCACATTTAACATGGTCTAAATGATCCAGAATTCACAAATTTTGTAAACTACTATAATAAATTCGAAATTGAAAATCCTAAAAGAAAAAATGTATGGATTATTAAGCCTGGTGAGAGTTCTAATAGAGGTAATGGTATTTAAGTAGCAGGAGATGTAAATAGCGTTAGAGATATCATAAGAGTTAGAGAATCTCATTAAAATGGCTTCAAAAAGACATATATAATTTAAAAGTATTTAGATCGTCCTTTCCTTTACAACAAAAGAAAATTTGATATTAGATGCTTCATGCTAATGACAAACTATAATAATACAATGAAAGGTAAATAAATTTATTTATTGATATTCTTAAATTAATAAATCAATAAATAAAACAATCAATAAATTAATTAATTTAATCAAAAGCTTATTGGTACATAGATGGTTATATTAGAACTTCTACTAAAGAATTTACTCTTAAGAATTTAGAAAATAGAATGATTCACTTAACGAATGAAGCAGTATAAAAAAGAGGAGATGATTTTGGCAAATTTGAAAATGGAAATAAACTCTCTTATGCAGAGCTACAAAAGTATATTGATACCACTTACCCCAAAGAGAATTTTAATTTCATGCAGTAAGTATATCCTTAAATGAAAGTAAAATATATTTTCTTTAATGTAAAAATGAATACTAATAAATCATTTTATTCTTAGAAACTAGCATATGATTCAGTTTGTTCAGTTTATACTAAAATAGATAAAAAGAAAAGAAATTTTTCATTTGAGGTAAAATTCTTTATTACCTTTATGCTGCTTTTTCTAATTTTTATTTTATCAAATATTAGTTATTTGGACTTGATTTCATGGTTGATGATGCATTCAATACATGGTTAATAGAAATAAATACAAACCCGAGCTTAACAATAGCTGCCCCACTTATGTCTAGGTTACTTCCTGCATTAATAGATAATGTACTTAAAATAGCAATTGATCCTATATTCCCTCCACCTAATTTCCCTAAATCGAAGAAACATCTAATACCAGAATAGATTTATGAGAATAATAAATTTGAATTGCTATTTGATTCTGACGTAGATGGAAAGAGAATAGAAAAATTATACTAAAATATTTCAAATAAAAGTAACATTTTTTTATATCTAGAGAGCATTTTTAAGTAATATTTAATTTAAAATAAATAGTCGATGAATAAATTGAGGAGGATTGTAGAAATGAAGAAGTTTATGATGACGATGATGCAGAAGTAGATGAAGAAGATGAAGAAGAAGAAGGATGCTGAAGAACAAAATTGGTTGGCTATTAAAGTTTAAAATGAAAATACATTTTAAAAAAACAACTCCATTAAATATTTATTTAAAAATTAATTAATAAAAGTTAATAATTTTAGTACTCTAATAATATTCTATTTATTTACTTATTCCTATGTATTTATCTATCTATCTATTTATCTAACTTTCAATCTTATTTATTAAATAAGAATGATTATATTATAATAGTATTTTCATAATTTCCTAAAATCTATCTATTAAAATATATACCCTAAAACCAATAATTTAAGAGAGTCATTATTTTAATTTATTTTTAAAAAGCAATTCTCTTAGTTAAGTTCTCTAACTAAATTTAAACCCTAGTTCTATTCAAAATAAAATAATTAGTTTCTTTCAAACGATTTAAGAATATCGTAATTAGATACCTTATGTTAAATTAGGGATTCTCTAAATTAGAGATATTAGGGTATTTATTTATGATTTATAATAGTAAACTAATTGTTTCGCTATTCAATCTTTCTAAATATCTTATTTATTTAATAAGAATTAATTATTCTATTTCCATAATAAATTTATTGTTTTATCATAATAAACTAATTATTTTATTATTTCTATCTATCTTTTTGGGTTATTTGTTAAATAAAGAATGAAAAACTAAACTAAAATAAAAACTGTAGGAAGCAGAAACTAGAATGAAAGAAAATACAATAAATATGATTGGCAGGCTTTGTTATATTTAATTAATAATTAATAATCATATAAAAATATTAATATTTTATTTATTTTCTGGATTTTATAATGCTTAGATTGCTTTTTAATCATTAATATTGTTATTATTTAGATATATGTTTTTAATGTTACTATTTGGATTCTTTTTTAATTCATTTATTTTAATTAACGATTTCTCTGTAACCAGATTATTCTAGAAATAAATCGTCTCTATATTTCTACAATGGTGTTCTATTAAATCTATTAATTTAATAAACCCTTCATCAGTTATTCTATTTTTATTTAGCTTTATAGTTTTCAAAGAGCTATTCTCCTTTATTGCAATCGTTAAAATTTCTAACCCTTTATCGCCAATTTCTAATTTTTATTCAATATTATATTAATTTAATCTTCAAAAACTCTTTAATGATTTACCCATATTAGAGAAATCGACATTATCAATAGTGTTGGCAAAGATATCTTAGATTAAGTTTAAAAATTTAGTTTGTTCCTTGATATTCATCATTTACTTATTGTGGTGGATAGGATCATGGCTAATCTTTGTTGACTCCTCTAACAGTTTAAATTCATCTTAATCATCAATCAACAGATTAGAGTCTCTCGCTAAACTTAATAAAATACTTTTTTTAACATCAGCCGTTCCAGTGATTTCATGCGTATGAACTTATTCTTCCAAAAGATTAATATCATTAAGAGATAAATTATGATAAGAGAGCATAGAAGAGAGCAAGAAATCCTTATTGTGAATCTAAGAAATAAGATTTTCATCATCTTCATCATTACATAGTTTAACATTTTCATGGTGCTAAAAATAATTTACAGGAGGATTTTTGAAATTAGTTTATTACTCTAACTATTCTTTTGTAATAGTGGGCACTTTATAAGTAAAATCATTACTTATTACTTAACTTTGCAATAACCCTTCTAAATTAAGAGCTTTATTAACATCAGAAACTTCCCTTATTAGCAATGATTCTTTTAATTAGTCCTCATCTATATTATTTTAATTAAAGATCATATTTGTATCCATTGTTTCTGCCCTTCTAATAAGTTCATCCTCTTGCTTATCTTAAACTGCTTCAGAGATCTCAATGGCCTCTAATATCTTCTCTGCATTATTCAAAGGATAGTGAGATTTCTCTTTTTTGTTCTGATTGTAGAAATCATCTAAATACTTCTTTGTTTTCTTGTAATGTGTTTTTTTCCTGAAATCTGATCTGACTAATTACTTGTATTAATTTTCTGACTACTTTAAAGATTCTTGCAGTTTTAAGTTCATTAAGTTCTTATCATCTTTGTTTTACTTTATTTTAATAAAACTATCTATTAAGCTAACCAAATTCTAAGCAAGCTCAATTTTGAGCTCTGACAACGAAATCATCTTAACCTTCTCTTGAAAAGTAGAATTGTTCTCTATAATTTATCTAAGCATCTTTTCACCTACATCGATTATGTCAGGTTTTTGTTTATTCTTGTCTTCTAATAAATCAAAGGAAAGTTCATGATTTTAACTTTAGTCACAAAGATTTTACAGCTTTTCCTAAGCTCTAACCATAATTATTTTTAGAAAGGATTAGGAATAGAAATATAAAAATAATATTACTTTTTCTTCCACTCTTCTATTTCGTTTAAAACATTTTACTTTGATTTATCAAGAACTTTATTGAAGATTCCTTCCTACTATAGGATTATCTTATTTAATTCATCAAGTAATCTACTTTTCTTCTCTTCAACTTATTTTATTATTATCTACCAAAAAACATAAGGTCACAAAAGAATTATTTATAGTAATCAAAAGAAAAATAATTTTCTGAAAATTGCTTACTGTGAATTACTAATTTATCTCGCTTTGAAGAGTTAAGTGAATTTAATTGAGGTGAGAGTGGATAACATCTTAATAGTGAGTTGTGTTAATAAGTGCTGATTTCTCCTCAAGTTCTTCATAAACTTAAAGAAGAGTTTCTGCTCTTTCTGATATACATTTCATTACATCTTCTTCGCTTGACACTTCGTGCTTTTTATGCTATCCAAATAAGGCACAACTTGAGCAAATTGCTTCTTTACAATCTAGGCATACTATATCTTTCTCTTTCTTATGATCTTTGCATTTTTTCTTTTACTATTATAATTAAAAACTTTCATCTTCCCCTCCATGTGAGCTTTTTATGCTTCCACTACAGGATTGAATGTAACTTAAACTGTTTTTTCTACTTCCCTTTTCACTCAAAGGAGTAGATTACTCAAAATTGGGAAGAGGAGATTAATATTCGCCTTGCTTTTTTTACTTTTTTAGAATACTTAGCAAAGAGAAGTTCTTAGGAAAGCTCACAACTTCTTTTCTGCTTGAAATTATACTAATTTATTAAAGTAGAAATTATTTCAGCTTATTATCAATAAAAATTAGAGAAAATATGAAATTATTTTAAAATTTCCTCTAATTAAATCATTAGAAAAGTTAGCTTACTTATCTTCAGGGCATTCTATGTAATCCTTTTCATCGAGAAACTATAACAAACACTAATTACAATAAGTGTGGCCACATTCCGGTAGCATTCTTGGCAAATAAATATTTTCATCAAACATATTCTTACAGTTTGAACAAATTAAATCCTATTATTCACTACTCCCAAACATTTTTCTTTCAGTAAAATTGAGTTTTTCCTAAGTAATCTATTGAAGAGATCAACTTCTTTTATTAACAATGACCTATTTAGCCTACTTTTATATATTTTTTATATTATAATTAAATGATCTACTTATAATCTTATTTATGTATTTTGATTATTTTTTTTGCGTTATTTTTATAATCTGATTTTGGCATAATAATTAATTTGCGAACTTTTAATGAGAAAGAAATAAATAATGAAACAAAGCTAGAATTTTGGAATAAATATCTGCTTAATTTAGCAATATTATTCGATTTAAATTGAAAAATGCCAAGAGCGATGAGGATATTAATAATAGATAATTGATTCTAAAGAATACCAATTAATAATATTAAATTAAATTTAACTATAAAAGTTATTTCAATTTAAAATAATATATAAAACTTAAGTTAAAAACATTTACTAAAATTTTAAAAAATCGAAAGTAAGTAAAGTAAATAAGAGTTATTGCTTTATTCTTTTTTATTTAATATAAAATTTAGTAATAATTAATAACCTGCATAATTCATGCATACATACTTCATCAAAATTGTTCATGAAATCAAATAATAAATATCATTAAGCAAACACTTTATTATTAGAAATTAGGAAATAACTATATTATTTATTGTATTTTTCAAAGTAAACAACAATACTTCTAAACTAATCTTCATTTTTGGAATTTGAATTTGATTTTGATTTTTAAGTTTTCTCAAAAGTACATTTTGTGGTTTTAAAATGTTGAATTGTTAATTTTAAAATACTTCAAAGATTCATAATTAATGAATGAATTAACTTGGTAGATTTAAAGGAATAATTTATAGAACAAATATAAAGAGGGAGAATTTTTAGTAGTAGGTACTTTTTATTATCTGATGGAATAGAAATAAGCATACAGATATATAAATTATTGTGAATTATAACTATACAAAATGGAATAGTATCTATCTAGGAATTTCTTTCTTGGATATATTTAATACCTAATTGTTTGTTTGATTACCTTGAAATACACTCCTAAATAGGAATCCAATTTTCGTTAAACTTATTTATTTATTTAGAATCTACTCTTTTCAAACAACGTAGTATTGGGTGTTACCGTACCAGCCGAGGGTAGATCTCTTAACACTTCTATTGTAGTGAGAACCAGCAATTAAACCGTGAGAAGGACCCCAAGTAACAATAGCAAGTTCCTTATCCCAGAACCATCTGGTGGCGACTCTGTTAAGTAAACCACTGTCGAGACTGGAGATTCTCTTAGCAACTTCAGATCTAGGAACTCTTCTGTTCAAGTAACTTTATAATTTAAGAATTTCATATTAATGATTTTTAAGTAAAATTAATTTAATAATTACGTGATTTGAGTAGCAATGTTGAGGGCAACATCAGCAGAGTTTTATTCAGCAAGGAGTTCATTGAAAACTTTGGCTCTAGCTCTGTAAATTTCAGCTTGGTTAATCTATTTTATTTGAAAAAAGTATTATTAAACAATTTGTAAATTTAAGTAATTAGTAAATTTTAAATTAAATAACAAATAAATTACATAAGAAGCGTATTCAGAGAGGATCATTTAAGATAAGAAGAGCATTTGGTTACCGAAGACTTCGTTACCGTAGAAGTAAGAACCAAAGAGACCGGTATCGGAGTAAGGTAAATAGTGAGTTTTATGGAGGGTAACGTCGGGTAAGTTACCTAATTCCTTGTGGATCAAGGAGTATTATCTATCAGAGGTGTTCAAGTGTTGACCAGTGTACTTGTCAGCTTGATATTCACCCAAAACTCTTTGGAAGAAATTCATGGAGAAGAAATCAGGATCAGTCCAGCTGGGAGCTTCGAAGAAGACACCAACGTTTAAGTTGTGCATTTCATCGTCTCTAATAGTCATCTAATTAATTTAAAATATTTATTGTTGATTTCAATTTCTGCATTGATTATTTTAATCTAAATATTAAATATTCTTTGAATATATTACATAAGAAGGAGTGAAGTAGGGCTTTTCGGTGTTAGGAACGAAAACGGTAGCATTCTTTTGAGCAATAGTTCCGAAGGACTTTTCAGTGGCTTGGAGGAAAGCTTCAGTGTTAACATTACCGGCAGCGGCAACGACGAAGTTGGAACCAACGTAGTTAGTCTTGAAGTAGTTTTAGACGGTTTCTTCAGTAATGTTGTGGATGTTTTCTCTGATACCGTGAGTAGGTTGACCCTATTTAGATTCAATAAATTTAAATTAATAATTGAAAAATTAAAATATTTTTCTTTTGTGCAATTTTTAAAAATTTTGTGAATTTTTAATGAAATAGTAGATTCTACTGATTATTATTTTTAAATTAATAGATCCTTTTAATCATTACTTATCATTAACAAAAATAGAAAAATTTAATTGTTAATCTTTTTGGCAAATTAACATTAGGAAAAGCATTGTAAAGTGTCTCTGTTAATACAGACCATAAATAAATTTTTAAATTTAACAATATTTGAGGAAGATTCTAAATTAAAAATTAAGAGAAGAAGAAGAAGTGGGTAGGAAATAATAAAAAATAAAATCAAAAGAAATAAAAAGTGATGCAAAGGATTAAGAATTGCCAAAAGATATTTAATTCTTTCAAAGATTTCTTCATTTTATTAATTAATTAAATTAATTGAATGTAGAGATTGATTTTTAAATTGCACAGAAAATTATTAAAATTTAAATTACGAAGTAGTGATCTCTGTAAGAAGTGAAGTGAATATTTTCAATGATGAGGCCTTATTGGTCATTTTGAGCATTGATGGCATTGTTGTAAACAGCTTCCTTTTCAGCTTCAACTTATTGCTTGTTGAAGACGGAGTTTTGTAAAATATCACCAAGGAAATCAACAGCCTTATCAACGTTTTCGGGTAAAACGGACAAGGTGTAGGTGGTGGTTTCTCTACCAACCTAAACCTTTAAGTTACCACCCAAATGGGAGAGTTCCTTTTCAATTTATTCTCTGTTTCTCTTAGAAGTACCCTAATAGTATTAATAATAAGAATTATTATTTCAATTCATTGAAGATATAATTATCTAGAAAAGCCTATTTGCAATTTTGGTTTTTTTGTTTCTTTCTTTGTTTGATTGTTTGATTGCTTGTTAATTTGATAAAGCTATTAATTTAATTTGATTAGATTGAATTCTAAATCTTTCCATTATTAATTTTATTAGCTAAGTAATTAATTCATCGAGGTTATTAAAATTAAATAAAGAGAAATCTTTCTCCTATTTTAAATATTTCTAATATCTCTCTCTCTCTCTCTCCTTTTTCTACAAGCAAAGCTCTATCAATTTCGATAAAGTAGTACCTTAATAAACTATTTATTGGCTTAACTCTCATCCCTAATATTTCGATTATCTAAAATTCTATGCTTATTATTTGTTGGCTATTCTTAATATTTATGTTTCAATCCTATCATCATTAATCAATCCATCTAAATGTAGAAAGATATTATAACATTATTTATGATTATCATTCAAATTAAAACCCTAAATTGCTTGTTTCTTTTCGATAAGCTCAGTTACAGTTCCTATTAATTGCTAGAGTGATTGTAGAAAGGTAGGAGATGTAGATTTTATATCAAAATTTAGGCTTTTGAAAAAAATTTATTTATTAATTTATTACTCTGAGAACGAGTCTTTGAACGAATTGGGCAACACCAGAGGTTTCCAAAGTTTCTTGTCTGGTACCAGCCTTAACGACAACGGAAACGCTAATATTATAAAATATCATGGTTATTTGATGCAATACAATTGGTGCTAAATGTTTTAATTTTAGAGGAAGTCAAAAGATACACTCCCTCCCTTAAACCTTTTATTTATTATTTTATATATATTCTTAAAGAAAATCTTAAAAGTACGCAGCAAGAGGAGAGGCGGAAGAGGGTTCAACAGCAACTTTAACTCCGTTAGCTAAGGTTTCAACTCCTATTTATTTTAAAATAAATGTTATTCAATTTTTTCCAAGAAAAGTCTTGTTTCATTCAATTAGATTATCATATCTTCCTTAATATTTCTAAGATATCTAGAAGTGGAATTTCAAAACTTCAAAAATAATTAATGATTTTCAGAATTTAACATTATCTTTAATGCAAGAAATAAGTGTTTAATCTAAATGAAATATCCGCTGATTGATTCGATCCCAATACAAAGGGCTCTTAATTTGTCTTTTAGAGATTAATAAAATGTCTATATTTCCATAGTTATGCTAGAATAGGAGATTTTGCTTTGTTTTGGTCTTCAGAAAGCATTAGAAGAAGATACTCGAAATCACATTGAATGAAACAATGATTGGGTTTGTTTAGGATATGAATTATATTTCTTAATTACTGCAAGGTCTATCGTATTGAAGAGCAGTGGGGATTTCTCCTTGAGGGAGTTCACCGAAATCGGTCAAACGGGCCTTGCTGAATTGGAGTCTTTCACTCTTGACAACATTGCTCTAAGCTTGCTTTTAGAGGGTGGAGAAAGCTCTTTGTAATCTGGCTAACTTAGAAATTCTTTAGCTAATTCTTCCGAACATCTTTCTTTACTTTTATTTTATCTTCTTTTTCTTTTTTTTCTTTTTATTTTGATATATACTAATTTTCTTTTCCCTTTTTTTATTTTATTTTAATATTTTTTCTCTCTTTCTTTCTCTCTGGGTCCTCTTTATTTATTTGCATGTTGCTTGTTGCTTGTTTGTTTCCTATCTTTCTTCTTGCCCTTCTCCTTTCAATATCAATGAAATTTCCATTTTTTCATCCTCTCATTCCATAATATTCATCAATAAAATCCAAACAAGAATTATATTCAATCTTAATGAAGATCTATCTTTTTTTTTCTGTTTCGATTCATATCCAATCCAATCGAATTAAAAAAATAAATTATGAATACTTATCTTTTATTTGATAAAGCAGACAGACAGACAAACATTGATACAAGAGATAACTTTTCGGTCTTTAAAATTAATAATTTGAAATGATATTTAAATGATATTTATCTTATTGATTATTTTATTTTACTTATAACATTTACAATCTTATTAACTGAGTAATTCTTATACTTTTAATTCGCATATCTTTTTATTTTTCAAAATTAATTCTCTCTCTTACTCTATTTTATTATATTCAATATTTACTTTACATTAAGTTCTAATTATCTATGAAATAATTTTAATAATCTCACTAAACAAATTTACTCAAGTAAGTTTAATAAACAATAAAGGATTATTTTTTTAAAAAATGTTGATTATCTAAAGAAAATTTTAGAAAAAAATAACAATTATTTGTCCCTAAATTTAATATGTTGAAAGAAAATCATAGAGTTCTCATATTAAAAACTAAATTCAAATCTTTGAAATTAAATAAATAAATTAATTAATAAATCTCTAAAAAGAAAATTTAAATTACTAAGTATAAAATGAATCTTGATAGCTTTAATTTATATTTTTTTTTCAAATAACCAAGATATTTTACCTTTGGGGAGGTTTATCTTTTTTTAAGCCAATGAATTAGATTGGATGAATATACTTGCTTTAGAAATTCTTAATAAACATGTACTCAGTGTATGATATAAACATTAATAATACTTATAAAAGCATAGAAGAAATAAAAACAATCATTTTCTTCTATTATAATTACAGAGTCATTATCCTTGTTTATAAATTTATTTTATTTAGATTTATTTGTTAAATGATAACATATTTTTGAGTTAAATAAGATAATCATTAGCTTTTTAAAATTTCACTTTAATAATATTTATTGTCTTTAACAGATATATTTTTGGCTCAGCAAATTTTTAGTAAAAATCATAAATGGAATGGATGCTGTTTTGTATGCACCCCTTAATTTACAGTTGCACTAAATTAAGATAATTTATTTTCTATAATATTTTACTAAAATGAAGTTATCATAGTCTTTATTTAAATAAGTGAAATATATTATTAGGGAAGGATACAGATATCTAGGTAAGATCCACTTTACCAAATGAATCAAAGTAAAATTTAAAATGAATATGATTTTTTTACATTTAAAGATTAATCAAGCAATTCCAAAAATTTTTCTATTTTTGCTTTTGAATAATCACTTTATTTTACTCTAAACAAATTACCTAATTTCCATTCTTTAGTGGTTAAAGATTACATAATCAATATTAATAAATTAAATGAAACAATACTTTCAACTTTTTGATTAATCAAATATATTTAAATTTCCAATGAGAATTATTCTAGAGTTTATTTAGAAGAATAATAAAATGGCAATAATAACTTAAAAAATTTAAAATTAATTTAGAAGGATTTAATTAATTATTTTAGTTGAAATATTTGATAAAAAATAACATCAGTAAATAAGTAAATTGAATATTTAATTATCATAATATACTTTTACTTTTTGTGATTATTGATTGATACTCTTTTTAGTGGTTTCTGATAGAAATTTATTAAATAAATAAGTATTCTTAATAATTTTAAGATTATGTAATTATTAATTATTCAGATTAATTAATGATATTTTATTAAATTATTTATTTGTTAAAATTATTTGACTTTTGATTAATAGCCTTTCCTTTTTGTCAAAGAAATTAAATCCATAGCATATAATCAAATTGTAATAATACTTTATTACATTTTGCGTTCTCTCTGAAAGCTGCTGAGTAGGATAATCTAAAATGGAAATGAATGAAGAAGAGGGAGTAAACAATAATGCAAGGATTAAGGATGAGTTACTGCTTTTATAGAGTAGAACGCAAAAGGATACTGCTAAGAAGGAAAAAGAAATAAAGATAAATAAACTTAACCTTAGGTATGATAATGAAATTACAACTATTATACATACTCTACCTGAAGATAGAACAATCATACAAAGACAAAAACTTTAAAACTTTTTTCGGTACACTCCTTTCTTCCAGAAATTGTTGAAGAAAAATTCAATCGAGAAGATTTAAGCATTAATAGAAAAATGCTCTGAAAAAGTATAATATAGATACTTTAATCAAGGCGATACAGTTTATAAATATATGGAAAAGGCTGATTCTGTATATTTTATTATTTCTGGCTAAGTAAGTGTGCTAATTCCAAAGAAATACGAGCAAATCGAAGATGAAAAAATGAATAAAATTTAACTGTAAAAGAATTCGACAAGTAATACTACTCACTATTAAAACTAAAGATAATAATAATACTTGCCGACAATAAAGAGTATTGGATCATCAAACTAAATGAGTTCATTGAGAATCAATATAAATGATGTCTATAGTACTTCCTATAACAATTAGCAAGAAGAATTTCGCATTAATTCTTTAGCTGATATACCATTAGATTACTCCATTTCAAAAGATAATAAAAGAATAGGTATAATTCCAGGTTCTTAACATTAACTATCTCCTGTTCGATCTTCTAAATTAAAAAGAGGTACTCTTCTTGCTAACTAATAATACTTTTTCAAAGAGGGTGCAGATAGTCCTGTTAAATCTATAGACAATATAAGAAAATTAAATAGTATGTCTTTAATCTAAGAAATGGAGATTAATAAAAGTCGTTCTTTTAACTATTCTCCCAAAAAGTAGCATTCATCTTACAACAATAGTCCTGACAGGAACTTCTTTTCATCAGCTGTTAATAGGGCATTACTTAGTCCTGAAAAAGTATATTCTACATACACTAATAAGCAAAACCTGAAAAAAGATGAAATTAATGTAAATGATATTTAAGATTCTGATATTTAATCTAGTGAAAAATAGCCTTAAATAAACATTGAAAATAGTCATCTTTCATTATCATCAGAAGAAACATTAAAAAATCCTAATAATTTGGGTTTAAAATTATTTAAAGCAGGTTAATCTCAAGATTTAGATAATGGTTAATCCTACTTTAACAATATGGATTAAGGATCTGATATTGAAAGAATGATAACTAGCTTTTCTTAAATTCCCATTGATGAAAATGATATTATTAGTGAAAAAAGTGAAGTTGATTCCATTATAGGAGATTCTAAAAATAGAACACCTTTTAATGAAAAAAAAGCAGAAACAAAGAAGCTGTCTAACCTTGAGAAAATGTTCATGTCAGAACCAGAGTTTTAGCTTTGTTTTGGAGATTTATATCCACATGAAATAAACAACTGTGCACTCTATTTCTTTGATGGAAACACTTTTAAATATAATTTTGGTTAAAGATTAGTTGAAACTTAAAATACAGATACAATCGATATCATCTAAAAATAGCCAAGAAGTACTACTTGTGTAGCAATTACAAGCCTTTAATTAGGTAAATTATTATTATTTGGATTATTTTTAATAAATAAAAAAGACTTTTAAGTTTTATTGTTATTTAAAAATAAAATTATGATAAAGTATTATTTTATTTTAGCTTAATTAAATTGATTTAAAATTAACTTTGAAAGCTAAATTAAATTTAATTTTTAAAAATTAGCTTAACTTGATAAAAATGATTACAATGACATTCTTAAAGATCTGGAAGAACTAAATCTTTGGAGAAAAGTTGATTAGATTTGCAAATCTTTTGATGCTGAAAAAATCCCGAATCTTAAGAAAATGATTGCAGATATCTTTCCATTTTTATAGAAAGTTGTTTATTAGAGAGGGCAGCTAGTATTTTAAGAAGGAGAGTTTACAAAGGGATGCTATATTATAAAGAAAGGTGAGATAGAGCTTACTAAATGGTCTATGATAGATCCTCCTTAGGATTTTTAAGATGAAAATTAATTTAGAAATTGGTAGTCTTATTGTTACCCATAAGAAATTTCATTGTCTTTAATATCATAAGGATAGTTTTTTGGAGAAGAGGATATGCTTAGGAATCGTAAAATTAGAACTTTTAATGCAAAGTGCAAGTAATCAATCTATTAAAAATTTTAAAATATTTTATGAAATAATAATATTTTTATGTATAAATAAATAATAGGAGCTCAGAATGCACTGTATACTTTATTAATAAAATTCATTTTTTAAGAATTATGTATGAAAGCAATATTGTCGTTGATATCTTTATAAAGAGAGCTAAACTCAAAGATAAATGGCATAAAGAAAAATATCAAAAAATGATTGAGATTCTCTTTGAGGACTATTCCAAGAGGCTGGGGAGAAACCTATTTGAAGAGAAAAAAAAGGAAATTCTAGGAAAAAAAGGAAGAGAAGAGATAGAAAAAGAGAAAAAGGAGTATAAAGAAATGACAGGAATGTTTAGAGATACTTATGAGAAAATGATTTGGAAAATGTCAGTAGCTGATGAGTTAAATTACCCTTTTAAATAAAAGAAAATGCAAGATGAAGGATTGAATAATCAAAAATAAATAGAAAATAATGAATAAGGAAATTATGAAAACTTAAAATAAAATATGAATGAAAAAATAAGATCAAGGTCTAATTCAATTGATATTGATTCCATGAATGAAACTACCTTACAGAAATATAAAATAAAGCAATATGGTAGGCTGGTCATTTAAAAAGGATCAAAATAAACATTTTTAGAAGAAAAAATGGCTATTTTAGCTAACTTACAAGAAAGATAGGTGAGACAGCTAGCTAAGAAAAAATAATATTTATCTTAAAAAACAGTAGAAAATGCTATAAATTAAACAAATTTAGTGAAAAAAAGCTTCAAATAATAGAATAATTAGAGCGGAAGTTTATCCAATTATAACTCTCTGTAGTAACAGAATAATTAAGAATAAATTTAAAATATTCCTTATGTCAACTCTTTTTCCAAATAGTATGCTCTATGGAAAAAAAGATCTCAATCCCTTGACAAAATGAAATTATCATCTTTAGAAGCATAAAAAGCTTAGTTAAAAGTGAAGGAAATTCAATAATCTTGTGTTTAAGATAATACTCCTGCATCATTAGATTTAAATATCTATAATGAACCTAGTTCAAACAATAAAAATGTAGAGAGTTAATTTAAGTAATAGACCGAAAAGTAAGATGCTACAGTTGCTTAATCATAATAAAATAAACAAGTTATAAATAAAAGATTATCAAATCTAAAGATATAAAACGTTAGCGAGATAGAAAATAAAAATAAAGAAAATATAGTAGTAGTTGGGCAATAACCAAAAAGTAATGCCAATGAAACATAATAAAATGATTTACCAAATGAGGAATAAAAGCAATAAATTGAGGAGAAGGAGAGAGATTTTCTTGCAACTCTGACCTGTAAAATTCAAGGCTATTAAGAAGATTTACAAGTAAAACTAAATAAAAAGAAATTAAACAAAAAAGATTGCAATGAATACAATGGAGAAGAAAAGAAATTACCAGTTGATTTTAAAATCAAGACTGCAAGATCCCAAGCAGAGGCTATTACTAGTCATTTTATGAATATGATTAATGATTAAGAGAAATAAATCAAAAAGTCTAAAGGTAAAAAAGTTAAAAGAAATAAATTAGATATAATTGAGTACCGTCTAAAAGGATAAGTATGGGCAGTAATGCAAATGAAGAGAGAGTTAGCTAAATTTGAAACAAAAAAATAATTGAACTTAAGAAATGATAAATCAAAGGCGGTGATTAGATCATATTCATCTCCTTCAACACAATAAAATGAAAGAACATTGAATACTGGCTTACAACCAAATATTTAAATCAGATAATAAGATTCTTAATTTCATAATATTTTTAACAAAATTAAGAATTAAATTGTTGAAATTTAATAAGATAAAATAAACTAAAATAATGTTTTCATTCCTGCTTTTTCTGTATTTCCTTATGCTAATAATGCTGAATATATTTTATCCCACCCACTTCTTAATACTTAGGCTGACAACTCTAACCTGGCCTTTAAACCTTTTGAGCAAGATCCCCTCAGCTCAAAAACTAATAAGCCTTCAGAGAGTAGAAGTGGTATACATTCTTCTTCTTCTAAGATCTATAGCAAAACAGAAAGTATTTAAAGAAGAAAAGAGAAGGAGTCAAGAGAGAATTTAGATGATATTATGCTTAATGAATGGAATAAAGTAATACAAAATGTTTAAGAAAAAAAAAATGATTCAGAAAGTGAGTAGATCAATCTAGAAGAGTTCAACACTGATAGATTCAATCCTTAGCCATGGAATTAATAACCATTATATAAATCCAATTCTATCCAAGCCCTAGAAACATATGTAGAGAACTAAAAACCATTAGATTTTAACTCTTCAAGTGAAAATGAAGATGATAAGGAAATTGAAAGTTAAAGAAACACTTAAAATATTACAAAGTTTAAAAGGGATAATTATTCATAAAGCAGCAATGCATCTTTAAATATAAATAGTAGTAGTAAAAATTATGCAAGCTCATAAATAGTTCAAGGCAATTATATTCCAAGATTCTTAGATTCCAGATAGAAAAATGGATAATAATAATAATAATAATAATATGATATTTTTAGATAAAACAAACTTTTGAGCTAAGATAAAAACTCAAAAATTGTTAATTACCACACACCGTAACGAAATCGAAGTAGATCAAATAAAAGTTTTAACCAAGAATAATAAATGAAACCAAACAATGGTTAAATAATTGGAAGTTTAACCCAAAGAAAAAGAATTATGAGTCATTAAATATCCTCTAATGAGAAGATATAAAATGAATATAAATCTTTAGATTAGAATAATAAGAATGAAGTAACTAATTAATCAAATGGAAATGGATCTGCTAAATGTTTATAAAACTAACAATAAAAAGATAGAAATTCTACTCTAGTCGAAGAATTAAATGTTTCTATTTACAATTCATTAAAAAACCTAGGATATAAACTTACAAAAAAATAAGATACAACTGAAACAAAGAGCACTTTAAGATTGCAATAAAATAGTAATGAAATTATAGGTGAAAGTAATTCCAGTGCATTAAATAATAATGATCATTTATTATTTAAAATTGATACAAAAGTCAAGGAGCTCTTAACAGAAAATCCATAATAAAATAATATAATAAGAAATGAGAGTTTCTTAACCACAGATTTTTCTAAAAGTTAGAGAGTAAAAAGACCCTCCACTTACACTACTATAAAGTTATCATAACAGTATTTAGCTAATAGTCAAAGATAAGCAGCTGAGAAATTAGACTCTTCTATTGCTAAATAATTTAATGAAAGTAATTTAAGCTACTTAAAAAAAATTAATGTTCAGAATAAGCCTAAAAGTTTAGTAATTACAAACCATTAAGGAAAACCTATAACATATTCCTTTAAGTGAAATGAAATAGCTTATCTATGTAAATACTATTAAAAACACCAATTATTTAATAACATCCCTTTATAATTCAAAATATAAAATATTAATTTAGTTAAAAATATTATATTTTACTCTATTTAATTTGTATAAATATAATAATCATGTAAATTAAGTAAATTAATAAACTAAAATGTCACTAAGTTTAACAATTTCTTTATAGTATAATAGGTAAATAAATTTTTTAACTTACTTTCAGATCCTATCTATTACCATTGATTTTCTAATAAACTTAACTTTCTTTTAATTGGGAACCTTGATAAGTTTGGTAGATCACTTAACTTAAACAAAAATAATTAAATTGAATTTAAGCTATTTAACAAACATTAATGAAAGTATTCAGATAATAGCACAAAATTCTAAATTAAGAAAATTATTATTAATTTTATTAGATGGGAGTAATTTATGAATGAAAATTATTAAAAAACTAATGTGGAGATATTGAAAGTATTTCAACTTGATTAAATTTAATTACCATAACTATTATTTCATATATTGATTGGATTAATTAGATTTATAACGAAAAAAGGATAATAAAGTATAAATACTTAGTTACATTCATGAAATAATTTATAACTAAATAAATGGATTGGATTAATTGGATTTATAACATAAAAATGTAATAAAGTATTACTTATTTACTTATGTACTTGCAATAATATAACGATATTTATAATGTAATAATTATTAATTGAAAATCAATTCAATTCTTTTGAGTAAACTTTGATAAGTTCTTTTTATCAACCACATTTTTCAATATTAGATTCTTACTAATTTCTCCGTCAAATTCATTTGTATCTATATTTATTTCTTCGGTATCTACCACTTGATTATTGTTATTGTTAAATTAAAAGATATTTACTGTATTCTTCAATTCATAGTTGCAGAATTTTGAGTTATTAAAACTTGGTTTGTCTAAGAAATTTTAAGATAAATTTGATTCACTATAACAGTTATCGTCTAATTGATCAATAACAACTATTTTTTAAGGAATTTATTTATTTACTCCATAAATAGATTCACTATTAAAGTTCAAATTTATTTCACTTTATTTCCTATTATAAAGCTAAGAGTATCTTTCATTTTCACTACAAAACGAAGGATTGATTTAATTAGATTAAAGGAATTATCTAGAGAAGAGATTAAATGATTCATCATTGTCTTACATTATTGAGGTAGTTGCAGCAGATGGCGCAATTAAATCTGAGTCCTTCTGTTTTTTTTTAGACAAGTGGCTGTAATCATTTAAACATCCCATATAGCTATATCTAGAGTAGAGATTGTTTGAATTCTTTCTATTAACGAATGATTGATTTAAATTTTCTTTATCATCATTATAATATCTACTGACATTATGATTTAAAACAGTCTTATCATTATTATTCTGCTTTTAACCGTTTTATTAATTTCCTTAATATATATTTTACTGCTCTTTATTTTAGATATGCAATTTTGATAGAATATCAGATACTTCTTAATTCTTTTAAGTTCCATAATTTATTATTTTATTATTATTCTCTTCATCTTAGCTTGTCCTTAAGCATTCCGCTTCATTTAAAATTCTACACTGACTTATGATTGTATCTGATTGCAATTCATCTGATTTTTCTTAGTTTTAGAATTAAGAATTATCAGCACATAATTCTACTTTAACAGAAGGTACTTAACTTGTTCTTTGACTTCTATTTTATAAGCTACGATACTCTTTATTTATATCAAATGATGATGTTCTTCTAGATGCATTATTTTCTATTACTGATAAACATTTATCTGCTTCTCCATAATTGAATTAATTCTACTATTACTGCTTATTCTAACTAAAATCTTAACATCCAAATTGTTATAAGAATCTTTATTGAAGAAGATCGATTTAATTTATTGTAAGACTGTTTTGTAAAGTATTAAGAGTTTAAGTAGTTTCTTCCGTTCCTAAACTTTAAATATCTTAAATAATGTAACCAGTTTAAGACTAATAACTATTCTAGTTATGATTTGAGTTATTTTAATTTAGAATCATATTTTAATGAGAATTTTAAGATTATAGAGAATTTTATTACTAATTGTTTTATTTAGGAGCAATCAGGAAAGAATTTTGGTTACTTTGCATTGCTGGGAAGCTGAAATTTGAGCTATTGTAATTATATTCAAGATTTTCATTAGGATTTGATGATTAAATTTCTGTCTGATTGTTTTTCTCTTAATGTTATTAAGAAATAGTTGATACATTCGGTGAAACAGGATTTAAGAAACTCAATTTACCTAAACTACTGTCGTTTAGAATATTATTATTAAAATTGATTTAATGTTATTAGAAAGGAGTAGATAAAGTATTATTAGAATTCAAAAGTTATTACTAGCTCTAAGTATTTGAATTAGCTTTAATATATTCTGCTACAGAAAGACTTTAATTTTGACTAAGAGAAGCAGGCTAAAAAGATGATTAATTTGCTAAAAAAGATGCATTAAAATTATTTAATTGTCCTTCTATGCAAATAGATTTATTGAATTAGCTTACAAATCCATCATTGTTGTTATTTGAGTTATTATTATTATTGCTAGTACTTGTTGCACTATTACTCTAATTAGCAGAATTCTTGTTATTCTTTTATTAGTTTTCTGATTGGCTTTTGGGGCTTAGAAGATTAACAGCTTGTTGAATACAATTAGTACTGCTGTTATTGTTAGGATTATTGGAGTTTATATTGAAGAAACTATTAGATTAAATTTTCTTTTCATTTTTATTTAAGTTACTTCTTAGAGATTTATTTGCAATATAATATTCACCATTTAAAGTCCCTCTGCTAGAAGATCTCTTGATACTTACCCCAGGATTCCTTTATTTAGAAAGAGAGCTCGAGGATGGAGTAACACTGGATAATCTTGTTTCTTTCTTTTAAGTTTGCTAATCAAAACTAATTTTCTTTTAACCATTAAAAGACGATGTAGGAGAGGTTAGTTAAATAGGAGTGATGTTAAATTCAGGTTTAGTTAAATTCTATTTATTTTAATATTTATTTGTAATTTTTCCTTAGCCAGAAGAGCTTCTTGTTGTATTTTAAAATTATTTACTTGAAGGATTTGTTTAATAATTGCTGGTATTATTTAGGTTTTATTATTTGGGTTATTATTAATCTGATTTAGGACTACTTTTTATTTACTACTAAGTTTAAGATGATAGATTTTAGGTTGACTTCAGATTATTTGGATTGTTTTAAGTTGAATATTGTTGGTAAGTAATATTGTTTGGAATTTGAATATTCTACTATGAAGTATTTTAGATTGTTTATTATGATATGTTAAAGTTTAATGTTTTCCCCATTAAGCTGCTATTCATACTGCAATTTTTATCAAGAGAAGGAGATGCTGGTATTACATTTATTTAATTTAATTATTGTAAATTATTTGAAACCACTTATTATTGTTAAATTAATTAAGATTGCTATAAAGCTAAGAATTAACTTTAAGATAATCTTTTTGAGAGTTCCTTTATTTTATTGTCTTATTACAGAATCTCTTTAACAATTGTAGATTTCTTCTTTGAGTAGTCTGCTTAGGTTTCGTTTAATTTATTATTTAAGTCCAGTGATTTCTTTCTTTCATTAGAGATACGTTTCTTCAGCTCAGCTTTCTCAAACAGCTAGTTGACCATACTAGACCTCAATTCAAATTAAATTTCTTAAAGATCCTTCTTCATCACCTCATTTTCTGCCTTAGCTTCTATATACTTGCTTTCCAAATCTTTAAAGTCCTTCTCAAGTGCATCGAATTTTCTTTTAGTTGATCTTAATTCATCTAATTCTATCTAGATTTCTTAGAATTTAAGGATTTTCCTTTGCATTTCAAAATTACTTTCTTTGAGTTTCTCTATTTCCTTTTGAGAATCTATATTTTACTATTTTAATTTCGAAACCTCCTACTAAGTGTTGTCTCTGTGTAACTCATACAACATCTAGTCGTTAGCCTTATATTTTTCAATGATTAATCTCTAGCAATTTGCATTTTCTATCTTTTTATTCCATAAGATCTCATTCTAGTGATTCTATTCTTGCAATCTAAGAGTTTCTTATTGGTGATTTTATTTAAGCAGCCTAATTTCGAATTCCAATTTTTCTCTTTCTTCTTGTAATATTTTAGAGCTTTTAGTTCTTAGATCCTCTTCAAATTTCAAACGAGATTACTCAGTATTTTATTTGTATAAATTGATTTCTTCTCTTAATATTTTTATTTATTATTGCATTAAATTATTCTCTTATCTTAACATTTGTTGTCTTCTCTCTGCATCACCCCAAGTTATCATTTTCTAATCTTCTAGTGAATCGTTTGCATTTTTTAAAGAATCATTTTCACCCCTGATGTTTTCTAATTCAGTTTTTAAATTTCTAATCTATTTCTCATATTAATCTTTAATTGATGTAATATCGCGCTCATGCTGCTCGTTTATAATTTAAATTTCTCTCTTTTGTTTTTAGAGATCACCAATTTCTCTTAATCGCTATTCTGATTCTTAAAAAGCTTTGAAGAGTTGTTCATTTAACTTAATTTAGGATTTCTCTCTCTCTTAACTCTCTTACAATTACATCTCAATTAGTTCTACTCTCAATCTCTAATCAGTAAACTACAATGCATTACCATTAGTAAAATCACTTTAAAGATTAATCTCTGATGCTTAACCAAATGAATAGGTATCGCACATATCTCCTTTTATTTCTAATTAATCCTATTATATTTTAGTTTTGTATTCTTATTCTGAACCCTTACTTCTTTTTACCTTTTATGTTATTAGTTAGAGCTTTTAATTTAAAGATACAGATATTTTTAAAAATAATACTTGTTTCAGTAATCAATAAATTCCTTTCTGTATATTTGATATAATTCTTTACTTTTTGAATATGATACCTACCAGCTATAATTCAAATTGCAACTAATAATCTTTATTCAATTCCATAGAATTATTTAATCAATCAATCATCTGTTTTTGAATTCAAAAGAAATTTGTTCTTTCTAATCCTTTTAACATTCAACCATAATATTTAAACTTTGAATTCTCTCCATTCAAATTTTCATTTTGTAATAAATTTCTATAATATTATAATTCTATTATAATAATTTTTATTTTAGCTTGATTTATTGCTGATAATCTTATTATCTTTAAAAATTTATTTATTTAATATTATTTTCTATCTAATTTATCTCTAGATAATAATAATTTTAATCAATTATTTCTAATTTAGATTATTCAGATGATAATTATAAATTTCATTAATAGATAAATATTCACTTTATTAAAATTCAAATAAAGAAATACTTTAATTCATTAGAATTATTATAATTAATGCTTTCTTTAACTACCTTGCTATAAACTTTACAATCTTAAGAAAATTGAATATTAGCAATCTTTAAAGAATAAATAAATAATTATTATTACAAACAATAATAATATTTATGATTTAAATTATTAAATTTTAACAATATTGAGATAATTTATTTTTAGTGGTTTAAGGTAGAGATAATTATAATTATTATATATTTATAGCCAGAAATTTTGAAATGTAAATAAAAGAAATATTTAGAAAAAAATTTTATTGTTAAGATTTAATACTTCTTTTTTTTCATATTTATTATATTTATTAATCCTAAAATAATAGTCTATTATTGTATGATGTTATTTAATATTTTTCTAATTAATTTATGTGCAAATAGATGATAAGTGATAAAATTCTATCTATGTATATTTTGATACTATTTGTTTGAAAAGAGATAGCTTACTTACTTATTTTAATGAAAATAAATAAGTCAAAGCAATATAATATCATCAGTAATAAATACTTTTAAAAATATAGTTATCATATTTTATTCTGATCAATATAAGATATTTTTTATTTATTTATTCTAGAGCTGATAAATTGATTGATTAATTAATTAATTATCTTCCTTTGATTAATCTAATTAATACTAAGATATTTATCTAAATACACCTAAAAATAAATAATCAAGGAATATAGACTGATTAATTGATAGATAGATATCAATAACGAATATATATAAAGTTAGCCAAATTATTATTAATAAAGAAAATGTAAACAACTGTTTAGTTAGAATAGCTAGTAGGTTTAGCAATCAACTAAGAATTAGAAACACAGAAACCAAAGTCTTTAAATAAAGAATTACCTTCTATTAATATTATTTATAGAGACTATGCTAAAGATTAGCCAAATCGAACAATAGATTATTTATTGAATTAGAATATAATAGAGAATCTTGAAATATCAAGTTTAAGCTTTTTGAATAGCGAAACATCTTCAATGCAAGTTAATTATCTAAAGTAAAGCATTAAATAACCTCCTATTTGAGAACTTATTTAAGCAAGTTATTTGTTAAATATTATTCATAAATTTATCATATTTGTAAATCTGCAATATAGTTTTGATGAATGCGATGAGGACATATATGGGCACTTAGTTAAGAAACCTTATACAATGGTATTGATCATTTCAGAACCAACAGTGAAGGAATATAAAAAGACTGGGTTTTCATAGATGGAGAAATTTGTAGAAACTTGCAGATAGTTAAATTTTAACAGCTATTTATTTGTATATTGTCCTATTATGGATCCATCAATGAAGAAATCAAGTAGATTGGAGTCAAAGATTTAAGAGGTGTTGAATGAAATAATTAGCGATGGAGAGAATAAATTGAATTTGTAGCGTAATAGATTTTTAAAACTGATAGATATAGACCCTTAAACAAGTTCAGTAACTAATTTAAATATAGGATAAGTAGAATATTTTTATTTTTCTTCTATAAATTCAATAGAATGATTCAAAGGAATTTTAGGAGTTTTGTAAGAGGGAGTATTAAATGCTACTAAGAATGTAAATAAAGGAATCTATTGAAGAAAGAATTTCAGAAATAGAAAACAGTATTTTTGCCTACAATGAATAGAAGTAACTATATTAAATCTACGGATTGCATACCTACTTACATTTTATGAAAAATATTTTAATGTTATTAGGAATCTTCCTGGTTGGAATTATCAGGTCTCTCTATTAAATAAAGAACGCTTAATAACTCTTTTGAATTCTCTGGGGTTATAGTAGGAAGCTCTTTAACAGTATGAAGAATGTAACAATACAATCTATGAATTGATAATGAGAGGAAAGCTTAATAGTAAATAAATAAAACCTAGTTTATACTAATTTAATCTTTGTTTATTTATATTATTAGTTAAATAAATTATGGAAGGTATTGAAAAGGATAAAGATAATATCATTCCTGTTTTGAATTCACCTGCTTATGATAATTATGATGATTTTTAGAAGATAATTACTACGAAGGGAATGCACTTCTTTAAGTTCTACTAGATTCTCATTAGAAAGATTATTATTTAGATGACAAACATGTTATTCATTTAGGAATTAATGGAGAGACTCCAATATTTTCTTAGATTCATTCAATCTAATATCTTCAATTAAATGGACTAAGAGTCTGAAAATATTAGATTGTTTTAAAATATTTGGACAATTTTAACAATAAATCATATTATTGAGTTTTTCGTAGAATAAAAGAAAGCTAAGTCTTACTCCCCTTCTTAATAGAATGATATTGATTATAATATCATTTTGCTGAGAGAAATTCAATTAAAAAATATGTAGAAAATTGCAGAAATATTATTCTCGATCTCTCTTTAAGAAGTATCAAATTAATTCAAGTCATTCTTTTTCTTAATATTTTTATAAAAGCTAAGCATTTAGTCAGTCGAATAAGAGTTTGAATAGTTGTAAATCTCTGTGAAAAGTAATAAATTACGTAGACTCAAATCCTTCATTAAAGAAAAGAGCATTTAACATCTCACTATTTTATCGGATTTAAATGATTAAGTTTCATTGGTGAAGACTTTCTCAGACTCAACTCTTTTCTTTAATAGTTATACTACAATAATCTCTGATCAGATTATTTCTCTAAATAAATTGAAGATGTATAAAAAGTAGTATATATACTAGATCAATCTTCTTAAATTTAAAATTCTAGCTAAAGAAATTAAGTAAAATTCTAATTCTTTCTAACTTCGTTTCATTAATTATTTTCTTTTAGAATTCCTCATAAAGCCTTAGCTATTGAATGCGAAGAAGTTTACAGTACTTTAGATGCCTGGCCAGATTTGTTAGTGACTGGTTTAATATATAAATTACTGTTCTACAAAGTAAAGCTAATTTATAAAAATAATTAGATAAATAACATAATTATAAATTATTTATTATTATCGTTAGAATCATTGTGTTGTTGAGTAGTTTAGAAAGTGCTGCATTAAGCTAGTTAGGCTAAAAGTATTAAATATTGAATAAAGAAATCTAGTTTTGAGTATTCTACAAGAAGATAATGAGAAAATTGATTTTAATCAAGAAGAAGACAGTGATGGAAAAGGATTTGAGGATAACGATAGCGATGAACATTTTGGATAAGTTTTAGAAAAAAAATCTTCAACAAATATATAAAAATATTATAAGGATGAGATAAATGAATTATCATCAGAAAAAACTCCTTCAAAAAAGGATGTAAAATAATTTTTTAAAGAATTAATAAGAATAAATATTGATTTTATTTTAATACATTTAATACAGAAAAAGAAAAAAAAGAAATATATTAAGGTGACCGATTCTGAGCTCTGTTACGTTGAAAAATTGTATCTAGAAAAAACGTAATTTATCAGAGAAAATAATTATTTTTAAATTAAAATCAACTTTAAAATATTTAATATAGGCATGGTGAAACTTATGAAGCTAAGTTGAAGTTTAAAAAGCTATACGAATTTAGCTTAAATGACGCAAAGATAGAAATAAAATTGGAATCCTCTAGTATAAATAGAACAAGCAGAACATCCTAAGATGAGTATGATAAATTAAGATAACAAAGCAATTCGAATGCTTCAAGTGATGAAAATGCACCACCACCTATAATTTAACCTTCTACATATGAAGTAGTTACTTTTGAATTAGTTGGATGTAATATCGATGAGAAAGAGAACTAACTTATTATAAAAGAAATCGAAATAAAATCTAAGGGATGTTATAATTTAAAATAATTGTCATTGATAGTTGGCTAATACAAATTTAAATTGATCATATCTGATAATGCTAGATAATTTATTCATAAAATTAATGTAATTTAACTCAAAATCAAAACTAAATAAATAAATTAATTAATTTTATATTTTAAATTAAAGCTTCCTTCACTCAACATATGTTCTTTGCTCGACTATAATAGAATTGAAATCCCTTATTATCATGAAATTCCTGTTATGGCCACAATAATTGATCACAATTTCTCAAATACTACTCACTTAAAGTTTGTCTACAATCATGAAGTTCTAGTATTAATTTTTGATTTCATTTTGTTAAAATAATAAATTCTTAATTTATGGTAATGTATAGAAATTAGAAAAGAAATACATTTGTTTTACCTAAGGAAGTGAGAAGAGTTAATTTGTGGAAACCAAACATGAAATCGTACATAAAGATATAATATAATTAACAAGGAAGGAATAAAATATAAATAAAATGGCAATTATAGTGTATTTCAAAGCTGTTGGTAAGAGCAACCAAAAGATAGATCATGGAACATTTACCAATCTAGGTATAAAGTTAATCGAGGACACAACTATTTTAGATTAGTATGAAAAGCAAGCAATTACTTGCACATACTACTAATAAGATATAAAGAAGTTGGATATATTCTACAACATTAGCATTACTAACTATTCTGATTATGAAGTACTCTTTTCTAATTAAATTTATTCTCAACCTTAAAACTCACATGAGAATGAAGTGCTATTATCTAAAAATGAAAAAATCTCTAATACAATAAACCCTTAAAATGGTAATTTCTAAGCCTTATATAACTAATTATTCCTAAGTTTATTATTTAATAAATAGAAAAGGTTTATATTAGCTTCAAAATAGATGCCCAGAATTTAATTGATTTAGTAGAATAAACATTCGTTGATGATTTATCCTTTTTGAAGAATTTGAAGATAGAAAGTTACTTATTAGAGAAAGAAATAAGTAAAGATACAATCTTAAAGGATTCCACACTTGTAAAGAATCCAAAATTAGATATTTATGTAAATAATATACACTCCCATAGTTTCTGTAACGAGATTCTAACAGTTGAAATAAAAGTAAAGATATTAATATAGCATAGTAGTAAATATAGTAATAATGCAGATGATAAGGTATTCTATACTCTTCTGGCCTTGAATAAAAGAGACGGAAACTATCTCTTACTTGGTTAAACTTAAATAAGCACTTAAGATAGATAAGAAGATTATGAGTGGAAATTATAAATTCTCCCTATTAAGTGTGGAGTCTTTTATCTTCCTGAATTTGAAGTTATTGAATATCATATTGATGAACACTAGTAATTAACTTAAGAGAAAATTTAAAGTAACTAATTCATTTTGAGATATTATTCAGAACCAATCATCTCAGTTACTTCAGACTCAAGCAAAATTAAAAATTCATCAGCTTTCTTTGTATGAATGAGTTAATATCATTTTAAAAAAATGATGATAATGACTTGAACAGATATATTTTATTTAGTATTCTAAATGATATTATTTATGATAAATAAGTATTTCATTATTTTTAACATTTAATTAAATTCTATTTAAACTAATAAAAATATATTTTTTAATTTGTAAGCCTAAAAAATTATAGTTTTGAATTCATGCTATCTATCGTATTCCTTTATATCATCCTTCAATAAATTTTTTAGATATTGGATTCATAGAAAATAAATAGTATTGTATCTTGCAGATAAATATGAAAAATAAGATCACATTTTATAAGATTTAACGAATTTTAAATGAAAGAAATCTGAAATCAATGAATAGTTTTTCTTGTTTTTTACTAAATAATTTCTTCGTCCCTTAAATAAATTTGAATAATGTTTCAATAAACAGCTTGATTATAATTAAATTACAATCAATCAAGCAAGCAAGCAATTAGGTGTTAAAATTTTGGTATTTAAAAAAAATAAACAAAAATTCAACTAATTAATAGTTAGCTATAGTAATACAGATCTTCTAAAAAGGATAAGCAGATATTTGATTAGCATACTTCTAAATAGATTCCCAAGCATAATACAAGCAAAGCATTGATACAGCAAATTATATCTTCCACTAAGCTATGAATTGTTAAGGATGTCATAATTAATACAATGAAACCGATAGATCACCTCGTCTGTTAATAAACTGCGGTCATTCAATATGTGAAAAATGTACAGCAGAATTATATAGAGATAGTCAAATCATTTGTCCAGAATGCCGCTTTAAAAATATAGCCCCAATGGTGACATGCTTTCCAAGAAACTTAGCATTAATAAATATAAATAAGCAATAACCTTTAGGTAATACAACAACGCCTGGGAAGAGCAATTTAGGGTTTCAAAGCAGTATTTTGCTAAATTCTAATGCAACTTAGCTCTACGTTAATAAAGATAGTAGTTAAGGTGGATAAATGTAGCCATCAGCTTTACAAGGATTAACAAATACAAGTCTAAGTAATTTTAAAGCAGGGAATTATATGTTATCTGAAATAACTCCTCCAACTAAGCCATAAAGTTAATAGTCTTTTTATCCAAACATGAACACTACATCAGAAATAAGGAATATAGAATCTAACATGAAAGAAACCAGCATTCTTTCTGAAAGATATGCAATTTGTTAAAAACATTATAAGAAATATGAAGGTAAATTATATTAATAGTAGTAAGACAGTAAGTAATGTTAAGATTATTTGCTTTGCTCATTGAATAGAATTTCATTTTTTATATTATTTTATTTTAATTTCAGCATTTTGTGAAGACGATTAATAGCTTCTTTGTATCACTTGTATTTTAGAAGATGGTCATAGATAACACTAGATTGACTCAATTGAAAATTCTGTTCAAAAATAGAAGTAGAAGTAATCCGAATTCTATGATTAATCTAGAGTTTAAGAAAAAAAGGCAATTAGCATAATGCAATAAATCGATGCTAATTTAAAAGATCTTTCTAATCAAGTAAGCTATCAGCTAATCAATCAATCAATATCCTTCCATTAAAATTATATATAATTAGTAATTTAATCACTTTCAACTTATTAACTTTAATTTAATTATATAATAGGCATAAAGCTAGTTGCAGGATATCTGCAGTTTCTTTAGTGAAATTAAAAAAATAATTAACGAACGTGAGTGTATTCTTAAAAATAAAGTTTAAGATGCCCTACACGATTAGGAAAATTAGATGAAACAGCTTGAAAAATATTACTAAAATCACATATCAGATGTGAATGAATTTTAAACTTTGTATCGATAATGTTCAGTAATGCAAGATGTAGAATATTTGAAAAGTTTATCAAAATCAAAGTAGATAATTAACACACTTCTTTCTGTATAGCAAGTAGATAAAATCGAATTTAAGTAAATCTAATAATTTTTTAGTAAAGATTCTGAATTACATAAGCTAGCTAAATAAATATTATCTCATCAAACGTAGAATCCATAATTGTAATAGAATAATAATACTATTTCATAAGTTTAACTTCCTCAAACTAAAAAATAATAAAGTTAAAATGCTCATTAATCTTCTAACAACAATAACAATAGCAATAATAACAATAGCAACAATAATAAAGATAATTAAATTAGTACGACTTAAGGATCTAGTTAATCTAATACTCTAGCTACTACAGCAAATTCTTAAGCTTCAAACCCTTAACAGCAATAGAATTCTAAAAAATACACAGCTCTTTACTAACCTAATGCAACAAAATCTACAATTAAGAGGGTTTAAACAAGAAAAGAGGTCTCATCAATAAGTCCTCTAGGGTCAGCTTCCACAAGTTAAAATATATATAGGTAATTTATTAATATTTTTAACTAAATTAAATCAATAATTATAATGAAATACTTAGAACAAAGTCTAACATGGTGATGTAAAAAAAGGATTAAAACAATAAAGAAATGATTGGGGTGTAAAGTAGCAATATTTCTAATTAAAATAGCTAGAACATATTATCTGGAGCTGTTACAGTGGGTAATTTAAGCATCAACAATCCATCTTTATCTCAATCTGGAAATCATAAAGTGTAAATAAAATTAATCAATTAATCTTTAAAAATAATTTAAAAAAGATAAATCAATTTTCTATTTTAAAATGATTAGAGGAAGAAATGACAGGTCTACATCAAGCACTAATCCCTAAACAGTTTCGAATGATTTAAATAAGCCATTAAGTAAATTAAATTGAAAATTAAAGATAGATTGAGATAAATAATTAAATTAAAATAAATAAAGATAATTATCATGAACTTCGAAACATTTTGAAGGAGAAATTGACATAATAATAGAATAATGAATAAAATGTTCATAGACCAGAGAAAGCAAGCTTAACTCCAACAAAGAGGATTAGCAATTATAGCAACAACTCTTATTAAAACGATAATTTAAATTTCTTCAACAAAGAAAAAAATATTCCAAACATCTCCCCTTTAAGATCTAACAATATAACTAACATGTAATTAATTCTTTTTCTTTCAACCTATTTACATATATTATTTTCATTACTTACATTCAATCTTTTTATTTTTTAGACAACCACAATAAGCTAGCAGCAGCAATTAAGTTAAATAAAACTATTAAGCTAATGAAGCTTTAACTATAAATAGTAAAGCATTGTATGGGGGTTAAATTGGATATATTTCTTCTGATAAAATGAATTCTTAAGACTTTTAACACAGCGATGGTAGCTCTAGAAATTAAAATACTTACTTGCCCTCTAGTTCATAAAATAATTCAAATTAAATAGGATAAGGAGAGGATAATGATGATCAAAATTTTTAATTCATTGATAATATTTCCTTCCCTGAAACCGCTAGAAAGGATCCATTTGGTCAGCATTCATCAAATACCATTAATTACTTAGGATCTGGATAGAAGCCTAATAGTAACACAAATTCAATAATGAACAGCAATAATCTAATGAAATCTATGAGGACTGATATCACAGACATGTTTATGAATAGAGTAAAATAATACAATACAATTTTTATGTGTAATGACAGTTAATTTTATTAAATAGTGTGACTTCTCTACTATCACAACCTATTAAAATGGCAATTATATATATGTTTTTGGAGGCTTTATAGAGAGTAGCTAATATGCTATTGAAAGATATGATATCTAGAGAAATATTTGGGAATAAGTAGACATTCTCCCTACAAACAGAGCTAAATTCTCAATGGTTTCTTTAGAAAATGGAAATATTCTTATTATAGGTGGCAAACAAGTAACATAATTCTATTTGGGAAATATATTTTTTATAAAAACTAATTTTATTAAATTAGGATGGAATGAGAATTGCATTATGTGAAGAATATGATCCTAAGACCAATAAACTTAGTATCAGTAGTATGATGCTATCTACCCCTAAAAGTAAATTATTTATAAACCAATTAATTCATTTTCTTATTTTTTATTATTCTTTTCATAATAAATCATAGGTGGATTCGGTGCTGTTAATATTGGAAAAGGTAAAACTTTAAAATAAAAACACAAAAAATATATTTTAAAAAATTTGTTTGAATTAAATAGATAAAATTATTATTGTTGGTGGTAATGATGGTCAAACGGTTTAAGATGCAGTAGAATTATATGATAGAAATAGCACAAGAATGCCTAAAAAAATTTGTAGCTTGATTGAAAAGAGAGATGAACTTGCAGTTACTCTAGGATTGGATAAAAAAATATATGCAATTGGAGGATTTGGGGGGTCTAAAAATATTTGCTTAAGAACAGCTGAACGTTATGATCCAGAAACTGATAAATGGGAGAGCATTGCTTCTCTAAACGTACCAAGAAGAGCTCTTGCTGCTGTTACTCTCCCAGATGGTATTTATGCAATTGGTGGTTTTGATGGGTAGAACTACCTATCATCAGTAGAAAAGTAATAAATATTTTTAAATTATTTTTGAATTAATTAATTAGCTAATTTTAATCAAAAGGTATGATGAATCATTAAATTAATGGATATTTATAAGTAGTATGAATTTCCCTCGTTGCACATTAAGTGCAGTAACTTCAAGAGATAACTAATTTATTTATGTTTTAGGTGGATTTGATAATGGTCCCTTAGATACTGTTGAAAGGTAAATATTCTTTTGTAAATTAAATATACTCATATTTATTTAAATTTAGGTATAATATTTTTGAGGATAAATGGGAAATTTACTCAAGAATGAATTACAGAAGATTCATGCATAGTAGCATAATGGTGACTGGATAATTTATTTGACATTCAATCTTTTAATCTTTAATTAACAAATTTCTTTATTAAGAATTAACAAATGCAAACAAACAAACAAATAAACAAAAAAATTAACTGAATCTATCTACTTATAACAATAACTTTATTGAATTATTTACATAAAATTACCTAACATAACACATTCACTATAATAAATTGTATTTATTTCACATATTATATATCATTTACCTTGTATCAACCCTTTCCTTCATCATATCAATCTAATCAAAACTCATCATTGTTAATTTTTAATAGAAAATTAAAATACAATAAATTTTACTTCGATTTATGTATTAATTTCCCTAATATCCCTGAATAATACAAACACCTAAAGAAAGAAAGTTCAAAAAATTAAGTAAAAAATTACTTTTAAAAAGTGATTTAAATAGTAAGATAAATAAAATAAAAATAATAAGAAATTTGACTAAAAACAAAAATAAAAAAGTAAGGAACTGATGAGTAATTAAACTTTAGATCCTTTATTATCCAATACTATTTAGAATTTAAAGAGATAAGTAAAAATAACAATTTAGAAAATTTTAATTTTTTGAAAGAATTTTATTTTACCTACCCCAAATATAACTACTTTCTAAATAATTTGTTTCAACTATTTTAATTTTAAAATAATAGTATTTATTATTAATTTAATTTTTAAATTTGAGATATTTATATGTTATTTTTCTTTATTCTTAGCAAACTTAGCTAATTATTCATTTTTATTTTATCAATTATGTTGAAATTTTACTTATTTAAAATAGATCAAGCTTTTATCCAAATATTCTATGTGTTTTTAAAAGTACAAGAGAATTTATAATTGAAAATATTTAAGGATTTAAATTAACATTAAAAACTAAATTTATAGTTGTAAGTTAGATGTTTGAATAAATACTTTACCAAAATAATAAAAATTTAATGTCAAAAAATAAATTCAAGAATTATAGTCTCATGATTAAAATGAAGTGAGAATAAAAGTTTAGAAATAATATAAAATTTGTTAGGAACGAAGGAAGGAATAATTTAATTTACAGTTAGCTATTATCATTTGATGGGAATATTTAATTTTGGTCCTTTTCCAAATGAGGTTATGCAAAGCTATTATAATTATATTCTAATACTTTTTCAAAAGAATATTCATAAAAAAGTAGGAATCTAACAAATTAAATGAAATGTGGAAAAATAATAGTGCGGGAAAAGCGATGATTAATAATTTAAAAAGCTTGAACTCTATAATCTTAAATTTTTGATTTGATAGATCAATGAAATATTAAATGCATTTAATAAATAATACTAATAAAAAGAAAGAGAAAGTAACTAACTATAGTTTTTTAAATAAAAGGGGGTTTGTTATTTAATTAAGATAGATTAGATAATTAAATGGTTTGTTTGTTTTTTTGTTTAATGCTGCTTATTTGATATTAGAAAAAGGTAATCAATTGTTAATTAATCCTAGATAGTTTATCAAAAAGTAAGTATAATCATAGATAGATATATTCATAATTTATAACAAGGGTAACTTTAATTTGATAATTAATTATTAAGGCATTCCTTTTGTTTTCTAAAATTGCATAGAACGAGAGGTTTATAAATCTTGGTAATACTTCTTCTAAATTACTGGGGTCAGGTCTGAAGAAGACTGAATCAAAGGGATTCTTCTTAGTTTTACAAACAAACAAACAAACAAATTCTTTTCATTTTTTTTATCTTTACTTGCTTATTTCATAGTTTTCTTATAAATTGTGAGCTAGCTGAAGCCCTTGGTTGCGATACTTTATTTTGTTTCTACTGATGTTAAAAGAATTAAAGCAGGAATTTTAATTAATTTATAATAATATTGAATAATTGAGAAGCATTGATAATAAAAGAGAGAAAGAAAGAAAACTAAAAATAAGAAATAGAGAAAGGTTAAATAATAAATTAAAATTAAAGAATTTAGGACATTTATAGATAGAGAATATTAGCAGCAAATAATTGAGAGATGGACTAACATACTGAATATCCTCATAATGATTTCATGATTCCAGATCATGGTTTTCAATTTACTCCTTTACCATTCCATTCACCACATTAAGGAATTTTTCCTCAGCTTAATCTGCCTCATCTTGAAGATAAGCTAAACTTGGAGTACAACGCACTCCTGAACCCCGAAAACAAGGATAGTGTTATCACTAAAATTGATCAGTACAATGAAGCTGGGAGAGCATTTATTAATATTCATTAGTATCAAAATGTACGAATTATTAAAAATTTTGTAGATATTCTTTTCTATTTTATCTGATAGATTATTTTTAGAATCACATAATTCTTCCTAGCAATCCTATAAATTTTCAAAGGAAAAAAGAAGCTTGTATCAAAATCAGCAATACTGTCATGGCTTTTCAATTCTAGAGCATAGTCTTAGAAGTTAAATACTTGTTAAGAGATGATAGAATGTTTTTAATTGGATCAAATACTAAAAGTATTGAAATTTTTTGGAAAATATATAAGATTGGAAATAAATTAATAATATTGATGATTATGATAATTTGATGTAGATAAAAAGGCCTATGAAAATAAATGGATTGAGGAGATTTTGATAGAAAATAATATATTTGATAAGCAGAAGCTATTACAAAATAGGTTAAAATCATAGTGGGATTAATTTTCTTTTTTAAAATCATATAAAAAGGCTTTAAAAATATATGAATAGATTGTTGAAGCTTAGCCTAAAAATGAGAAAGCTGCAGTGATTTATGCAAAATGCCTACAAGTGAATGAAGAGCATCACAGAGCTATTTATTTTTTCAAGTATGCTATGGAACTTAATGATAAACTTAAAGTAAAATCCCTTTTCAGATATATTTTATGGGGGCAGTAAAAGTATCGAATTCGCTCTTGAAATTGTTACTCACAAATTAGCAAAATTAATTAATATGGTATACTAAAGAAACATTATTTTCAATATAAATAAACAACAGAATGATGCTTATATCTGGTATAACATTGGTCTCTCCTTCTTTAAGGTATTCAAAGCTTGCTTTTGTTTAATCATTTTATGAAAATACTGAGAAATATTCTAGATAGAATTAATGATATTGAACGAAATGCATAATAATTGCATGTTATTAATAAAATACTCAATAAAAAATAGATAGAGAATTACACATAGGCAGAACAAAATTTCAAACACTCCGTCAGAGTTGATTTTTCCTTCCCTATGAAGTACAATGTGTATTTATATTTAGGTATCATCAATAAGTACAATCTATAATATAAGATTGCCATCGATGTAAACTATTCAATTATTAGAATTTCATACAATTTTTATCTAATACTATTCAATTCATTATTATATCAACATACAGTACTTCTTAATGAACCTATCAGATCCATCAAATTAAAATCCAGAAAAATCTTCTCTTGTCTTGATTAACATAGGATAATGTTTGGAGTGCTTTTAGGAGGTATATTTATTTCATAGATAAAAAATAGTTAATCTCAATCTACATATTATTTAGTATGACGAGGCAGCCAGCTGCTATAATAAATCACTTTGCTTAACACCAGGTAACTTCACAGCTTTAAAAGCTATCAGTTGGCTCTTCTTCTAAAATGGAAAGATAGTAAATAAATCTAAATTTTAGGATTAATTTTTAAGAAATGTTAATATTATCAAAATAGACTGAATCTAAAGATATTCTCATGCAAGCTCTCTATATCAATTCAGATAGGGAAGTGTATTATATGTAAGCAAGATGTTTAGAATAGTTAGGTAAGCATAAGGAAGCTATGCAAGCAATTAGTTAAGCTATTTAAGCAGAACCTAATAATCCTGATAACTTTACTGTTTTGGGAGTTATTTTTAATAAATTAAATATGGTAAATTATTTGTGAAAATAAATAATAATCAAATTAATTTAATTTTGCATAAAAAAGCATATGGAAGCATTTTAGAGTTTCTAACGTGCCTACTAAATGGATACTTCCAAGATTGAGAACTTATTTAATATGGCCTTGATTTATGAAGTTTCTAAGAAATATTAAGATGCATTAAAATTATATTCAAAGTTGCTTTTATTAGATCCCTAAGATTGTATTGTATTATAGAGAAAGGCTTGCATTGAATCATCAAACTATTAGAATCTCACTGAGTACTAGTAAATTATTTAAAGAAAAATTAAAAATATGAATGAATTCAATTTTATTAAAAATTAGATTTTAAATGAGATTCCCTGCCTTTAAGCCTAGTGCTCAATTATGGTGGATAGAGAACTAAAAGATTTCAAGATTTAATATCTTACATGAGATTTCTGGTATCTCTCTCTATTAAAATAATCCAGGATAAATCAATGAAAAAATTGAACATGGAGTAGGCTCTCACTCTATTTTCGATGTTGCTACCAAAAAAGCATCTTTATTATCACAAGGAAATATGAAAAATGAAAATGATGAACTCAAATCTTCAGCTAGCTTCTCAAAAAGTGCAAACAATTTGAATAACCATAAAAATAGTATATCTGCTAACTTCAATAACCAGTTCTTATAATAAAAGTAAATTCTATTAATTTTTAAATATGTTTAATATTATATTTTTATTTAAATAGCTAATTTATGCGTAGCAGAAACAGCAGCTTTAATTGTAAAGCAGATGATAATGCTGAAAATGCAGGTGGAAATGGATAAAATGGAGGAAATAAAAATAGTGGCAATAACAGCAACATTAATAAAACTTCAGACATACATAACTCTTCTTCTTTAGCTAATAGAAAGGATTCATCAATGGATATAACAGCTTTATAAAGAAGATAGCATAATTAATAGCATAGAAATAAACTTTTTAGCACAGATTAAGGCTTTGAAGGTAACGATGGCCATCACGCTATATATGATAGCAATATAAGTACAAATTTAACATTTTCTGTTCATTGTTCATTAAACTAATCATATTATTTAATTAATTATTATAGAAAAAGAAGAAAATGAATAATATTCCTTCTCGAATAGTCCAAAGAAGGAAGATAAGATAAGAAAGGAAAGTGATTTATTCTATGAGTAAACACGTAGAAATTCAATGCTAAGTAACTTTGGAGGGTAATTCCATCAATACCAATTTGGATACTCTCCTTTCAATGGACCGGCCATACCAAAAGATTCTATCGATTTTGGATATAATATAGGTAATAACTATTTTTAAGAGTAACTTGATAACGGTAATCCTAATGATTTTGGAGGAAATAGATAAAAGAAGAGTAGTATCATTGGACACAATTTACACAGCTAGTATAATGTAAATAAAAATATAAATAATAAAAGTGATAATTAAATATACTAATGATATAAATACTTTCTGATTACTCCCTCCCTCCCTCCTTATATGAATTTATAGAAACTATAATAACAATAAGCAATTATAATTTAAAAAATAATAATAATAAAAAACTTAACTAATCTATCTATCTATCAATCAATCAATGAATAAATCAATAATAAAATGTCTCGCTTCTTTATTTGATATATAAAACCATATCAACTAACTAACTAAATAAAATAATAATAATAATAGTAATAATTTTTTGATTGACTATTCATATTTTAATCTATTCCTTTTATTCTATCTAATAATTTAATCACTTTCTGTGCTGGTAAAATGTAAAGGTTTATTAAAGTAAAAAATGTCTATATAAAATTAGCATAATAACTAACCAAATTGTTCTTTATTTTAAACCTTTTTTAGTGGCTACTCCTTAATATATATTGTTATTAATAGCTAAATAAAATTATATTTATATTAGAATCATATTTTTATTTTCTCTGTGTTTATTTCTTATCATATTTTCAAACCATTTATCTATTTATTTATATTTCTATCTATTTATATATCAATCTATCTATCTATTATTCTTTCTTTTAACTCATCAATATTTTGAGAATTTCAATTTTCAACTCTCCTTTTTATAATTAATACAAACAATATCTAGAATTCTTGAATAAATGTGATTGGATATTTATTCTTAATATCTCAATTACTCCCAAAAAATATTCATTAAATTATCATAATTCAAATTAGAATATTTTTATCATAAAAACTTAAAAGAAATATATTGAGATGTTAATTTCTAATTTTCTTAAAAAATATGCTCAAATTTATGAGTTAATTGATAATTCTACTTTCTAAATTACTATAGATAGCACAAATTACACATAGAATTTCGAAAACTCCAACAAATAATTATATAAATTATGTTTAGATTTGGTTTACCACCCAAACACAGTATTTAAAGAGGAACAGGATAATTTTATAATTAGTTTATATTTAATGCTCATATAAGGTATGTTACAAAAATATAAAAAAATAATACTAGGATTTTCATTTTAATAGTCATATTATTATTTTATTATTTTCATGATTACAAAAATTAAAAGAATTTTAAATTTCAATTTTTTACAAAATAATCAAATTTTTTAAAATTAATTACAATACATTTTTGAATGAATTTTTCAATTTTTTATAATAAATCAACTTTATTTTTTTAAAATTGATAGAAAAAAATGCTAATTATAAATCAAGACATTTAATTTACTATTTTTCATAAAAAATTTTTGGAACACCTTTAGTGTAAGTATTTATGTTTTAGTATAATTCTCATTCAATTTGAAGCTTAGATTCAAAAACCTATAAAGAATATCTTAAAATTATTTTGTTTCTTTATCAGGGTACCTTAATTAACCAAACTCCATTATCTATTTAATAAAATTGTTTAATAACATTCCTAAATTTCTACTCTTTCTATGTAAAATTTGTAAACTTATTTAATATTTCAGTATTCTAATTTTGATGAAAAATATACAAATCGAAAGAGTACTCTTAATTCTATCATTGATATATTCATTAGTTTATAAATTTATCTCTATCAAAAAAAATGAGGGAGAGGATACAGAAAGACTGATTAATATTTATAACTAAGGAATTATTGAAATAATAATAGTATTCATAAACTATAAATTATATTTAATAAAAGTACTGTTTATTTAATACTAAAAATAAAGAAAGCAAAAAATTTATAAATAATTAATAAACTATACAGAAATCAAAGGAAATATATGATGTTTTAATAATCTTAATTATTTAATTAATTGATTATTTAATCCAATTATTTTTAAATTGTTAATTAAAAAGTAAGTATCTAAGAGAGTAAAAGTTAATCGCTTAATTCATTATACTAAAACTACTTTAGTAAATTATATTAAGATTAATCTACTACAAAGAAATATTAGCTCAAACAAACAAATACAAGAAATGTTCAAAAAAAAGAATAAGATTTTGCCATTTTAATAATCACACTTCGATAACTAAGCACTTTGTATATATCTTCAATTATTTTTTCTAATCACTGTAATAAAAACAATCGATTCTAATAAACAAATTCATTCTTAACTTATCAATATCACATCACTTCATTAGAATTAAGTAGCCTTTGATTTATTATGATAATTAAATATTTTATTTTAAAGAATTAACTTAGCAAGGGAGTCCCATTTGTACAGATAATCCCATTATTTCTCAAATTAAAGGGTAAGCAACTAATTTATCTCAAGTTTTGGATTAAGTCTAGTAGAATTTTCAAAACAATACCATTCGAGCTCCTCAATATGACCCAGATTAAATTCCACCTAACTTTTAACTGGCGAAATAGCATAGAGTAATTAAATATCTATAAAAATAAACTATGGTTGTTTTGATTTGAATTGTCATTCCTATTTCTCAATTAAAATTCTATTCTTTTATATTATTATTTCATATTTGTTATTTATTAGTTTAATTTCTTATTTACTCCTACTTTAAAAAATTAATAGTAAGCGTTATCCGTAGGGAGTGGAATTAAAGGTCCAATTGAAACTACTACTTATTGTGAATGTTGTGCAAGAAGAATTGAAAATAGCTATCTTCCATTATCTTGCAATTTAATAGACCTTTCATTTTTAGGAAGTGGATATCCTCTCTACTTCACTTTTATAAAATTTCTTATCCTCATTTTAGTTATTATGTTTTTAACAAGTGGTATTTTTAATACTGTCGGTGGCTATGCAGCACGTAAATTTAAAAAAATATTATTATATAAACAAAACTTTTATCTAAATAAATAGAAGCAAATTGTGTACCTTCAACAAGCGATAGCAACTCGTAATTGAATGTGTGTAATAATAATTGGATTAACAAGTTTACTTTGGGAGATAAAAAGAATGAATCAAACTATATAACTTACTAGAGTGGATTGAATTTATTAAACATTATTCTTCTTGTTTTATCACTCCATTATTTTAGATATAAGCAAAGAAAGAGAGATTAAGATTGTGATGATGCTGATATTTCTGCAAATGACTACACTTTAATGATTAATAACATCCCACTCGAATATAATGCTCTTAATGATGATTATGATGATGATCTGAAAGAATTTTTAGAAAAAAATGCTCTCCCAAATAAAAAACTAAATGTAAATAAGTAGAATTTCATAAACCTGCTTTGATTATTTTTTTTATACATTCATAAAAAGATTGTAAAAGTTAATCTATGCTATAATATAGATGAATTACAAGAATTATAGCAAGCTAAATTGAAAATAATTAATAAGAAATAATAATACTTAAAAGAAATTTATAAAAGGCCTAATTCTTAAATAACTGAAGAAGATTTTAAAAAGATTGATAATTTTAACAGGGCTATAGAAAACGTTAAAAGTAAACTTTATTGCTTAGAATATCGCTTTGAAGATGGAAAAGGAAAGGATTTTATGAAAAAATATTTTGCAGGTTATGCTTTTGTTACTGTTGAAACAGAGTAAGGTATGAATGAATTTGTTTCAATTTAATCTATAAATAGTTATTAATATGTTTCCTGGACAAAAGTAATATTTTAAAATAATATAAAAAATAGAAAAAGAAGATGTTATTAAAAGATTTAATCATTCAAATTCTTTTAATTTTCTTTCAAAGAAAGAGGATAGTTTAATTTATCATGGAAATAAATTAGTGATTTAATAAGCACCTTATCCAACTGATATATTTTGGGAAAATCTGAAATTAAGCAACAAAGAAAAGAGTAAGAGAAACATTTAAGGTATGATCATCACAATAAGTTTACTATCAGTTTGCTTTTTAGCTATATTTGGTCTTCAAATGCTACAAAGAAGTTTAATAGCAGAATATAAATCATCCTCTTCAAGTTAAAATAATAATGTCAGTTTAAAGAATGGATAAGCAAGCAGTGAATAGAGATTTATTTCTTAATTAATTAGTATTCTCATCTCTATAGTGATTACTTTTATTAATTAAATACTTAGAAATGTCCTTAATAAAATAGCAAAGTAACTATTTACATTTCTTTTTACATTTAGATAATAATATCTATAAAAAGGCATGAAGGTCATCCAACAATGACTTAATTTAATATAAGTGCAGCAAGGAAAATCTCATTAGTCCAGTTCTTTAATAGTTCCTTGATCATTTTTATTATTCAAATTTACATTAGTTTTGATGATAGAACTTAATTTGAGAAGATTTATGGAGTTGGTAAAATATTTTTCTTTAAATTCTTAAATTAAAAAATATTTAATTCTTTTATTAATTCAAATATTTTTAAATTCTTTTATTTCATAATAGGTGGATTGATAGAAAATTAAAACTACGTTTTTGTTTTTAATATGGTTCTTCCTTCCTTTATTGAAATCTTAGATATATTTGGCAAGATTAGAGCTTATAAGAGGAAAAGAGAAGAATAAAAAGGAGATAAATGCGTATTAATCTAAAAGCAATTGAATGAGTAATTTAAAAGAAATTAACAAACAAATAAATTTATTTTTTAATCTAATTTCAAATATTTAGCCTTTATGAAGATCCCATGTTTAATATTCCCCTCAGATATTCATCTCTTTTAAATACTATGTTTATGACATCTTTTTACAGTCCTATTCTTCCTTTGAGCATCTTATACTCTATTGGCTCACTTATCCTAACTTACTGGATTGATAAAGTAATTTTTAAAGTAGTTTATTTTCTCTAAATATTCCATTTTATAAAATTCAAGTTTAATGTCCTTTATAGAAGGACTATTAAAAACTCGCTAGGTTCGGAACTTTCAATTGAAATGACTGAAATGATTGAATACATCTTACCAATTTTCAGCTCTTCTAATTTACTTTTCTTCTTATTTATAACAGATTATGAATAGGCTGCTCCTAAAATTGCAATAGCTGGAATATGCATAGGAATACTCAATGCCTTATTACCAATGCAATACATAAATGAAAAATTATTTTATGTCAAACTTGCTATGCCTAATGTCTAAACATATAAAGAAGTCGAGAAAACCTTTAAGACAGTAATATATATATTTATAAAATATACTACAGTTAAAGTTTATTTTAAATATAGTCATATTAAAATGAAAATCCGGCAACAGCTCATCATGGGAAAAAAGTATTTTTAGAAAAATTCTAGTAAAGAAGAAATGGTTTAGCTAGTGGATCTAGTGAGATAGGATTAATTTAATCTTAAAAACCAAATTTTAGTTTATTTAAGAAAGAAAATTATAGTTTAAGTGAATAATCACCTACAATCAGATAAGAAAGCAATATATTCAAGTAATTCAAACCTTAGTTTTCATCTGATGATAAGTAATTAGAAGATGATTTTAATACTAAAGGTGATGCAGTTTTAGAAGATTGTGTTTATGAGTTAGAGACCAATGTTTACCCATTTATGAGTTGAAATAAATATTTTGATAATAGTTTTAATGTTAAGTTATTTAAATGTATATAGTATATTAAAAGATAAATATATAATGAAACAAATTAACTGAAATGTAAATAGATAGATAGTAAAATAAATATTTTTCATTCCTTACTTAGTAAGAAAGACAGAACATCAGACTGTCAGATTTATAATAAATTATTAATAATTAATTTACTAACTTAGTGTATGATAAATATTTTTGCTTTTAAAAAAATGCTTCAATTTATATAAAATTTGATTTAAATTAATAAGGAAGGAAGGATAAAAAACAACAAAGGCCAGATTTTGTTAATTATAAATTAAAATTATTTATTAAGTAAATCTTCAGATATTTAATAGTTAATGTAGATTCTTGTTAATTAAGGCCATTTCTTCCTCACATTGGAATACAGTATTGTCCATAATAATTAAAAGTAAAATTGTAGTAAAGATAAATTTTAATCAAGACCCATTAAATATGAATGAGGAAATAAAATTTTTCCTAAAATTGGTTTCTAATTGAAAAAATGTATGATTCTCTAGAAATTAGGTCTTAATATCATGCAGCCTTAGCTAATGGGGATTTTCAGAATATAGAAGAAATAGAGAGATACATGCTTTATAATATTAAATATATCAAATCAAAAGTTAAGAAAAGATAGGGATAATTGAAAGAAAAAAGAGGAAAGATTATTGAGCGATAAGTATATAGTAAAATCCTACAAAGTTAGATTGAGAATATTAAAAAATACCACATCACTTAAACTTTTAGTAATTTAATAAAATGACATTAGTTTCTATGATTTATAAAAAAGTTTTTTATTAATTAGAAAGAAATGAATAATTAAGAAAGAACAGATGATAAATCTATATTTAGTAACTTTAGAATAGTTAGATTTTCCTTCTTTCTAAGATAATAGAATTTATCCTATCATTACAGTTTTTTCTATTTGGATCTTATAATAATATAGGTAATAATAATAAATCCAAAGTATAGCACAACTAATAAGATAATACATACCCATTTATCTAAACTAAAATGGAAAAATTCTATTGGATCATAAACAAAATCTGCGTTTTCAAATTCATTAACAATTAATGAATTAGAGGCATAGAAAGTTGGAGTAATATACTAAATCCATCTAATCCAGCCTCTTATGTCATTATTATTCTTAAACAAACCACCAAATAGAAGCTAAGGAACCACAAAAGTCATAGCAAAAGCAATAGCAATGAAAGTATCGTCAAATATAGAAGCAGATAAAATACCAAAGGCATTTCCTACATTGGATTAAACAATTAAAGTAAAAACATAGAAGAAGAATATTTTAGCATCATTAGTCAAACCTACCATCCAATATGTAATTAAGGAATTAAGGATTGGAAATAAACTGCAAGTGATCGTTTCTGGTATGATTTTTGACAATAAATACCCTTCAGTAGTATATAAATTCTGTCCTGCTTCTTTAAGAAATATAGGTCTTTCAATAGAGAAATTAATAACTTGGGGATTCAGACTTTATAAATACATACCAGTGCTAGACATAAAGAGAAAGATGCATATAGTATAGGGAGACTAGAAATCATCTTTGTTTCTACTAACTTACCAAAAAGTGGCTGATTCTATTAAAGCCATAACAATAACTTATATGAATCTACCATAAATTAAAACTTTGTTTCTGCTTAAAGTCTTAATCTATCTCTTGACCAAAGTCTTAACCATCTAAAAACCTCTTACAACGATTTTATTTTCTGGATGTTGTGATATTTAATTTTCACCTTTTTTATTCATTTCAATAAATTGTTGCATTTCCTTCTCAACAGTTTTTTGAATAGTTTTATCATATTGCTCTATCATATATTCTTTTTATTTAGATTAAATTTGAGAAGTAGTCATAACTGACATATAATAATCTGCAGGGTTACTGTACTATGGACATTGAAATCCTATAGAATTAAAGTAATTCAAAACATTTTCCTATCCAGATCCCTAGTAGATAAATTTTCCATCTACCATTAAAAAAATTCTATCAAAGAGATTCCAAATGTCAGAGGATGGTTGATGAATTGTGAAAATAATAGTTCTATTTTCCTCAATTGATAATTATTTCAGCATGTTAATCAGTCTAAAAGAAGTAAATGAATCTAAACCGCTAGTTGGCTCATCTAATATTAGAATTTTAGGTTCTCCAATTAATTCCATTCCAATAGAGCACCTCTTTCTTTCACCACCTAAATATTTTATTAAAATAAAATAAATTAAAATTAATTTAAATTTTTGAATTTGTATTGTTCAACAGTTAAATGCCCTTTCTGTAGCTTTATAAATTTTCATGAATAATTAAAAGATTTTATAAGAAAATATCACTTAAGTTATTAAGAATTTTAAGGATAGTAAAATTATTTTTTAAAATATATTTTTAGAAATTAATTTTTACCAGATATGCCTTTCGATAACTTATCCCCAATTAAGGTATCTTAGCATCTATTCAATTACAACATTTTAATTAACTCTTATACTTTAGCTGCTTTCTTTTCTGGAGAAATTTTAAGCATCATATCTGCAGCAAATTGAAGATATTCTTTTACAGTCAGGTGAGGTAAAAGATAGTCATCTTGCATAACATAACCTGCAAAGTTATTGAAAGATTTAAAGTCGTATCCTTAGTTGTTAACGCAAATTTCTCCTTAAAGTGATGCCGCTTCATTATTACTATAAAATATGAGTTTATATTTGGTTTCATTAGTAAAGGAAAATATTTAATTATTTACTCTATCCTCTTTGCTATTACATTTAAGAAAGATGTCTTACCAGCCCCTGAACAACCTAAAACAGCGTTTAAGCCTTTGGAAAAATATCCTTTTAGAGATTTAAGGATAGGCTTTTACTCAATTTATTCTTTTTATAGAAATTTCTTCTTTCTTATGTTAATATCTAAGGAGACATTTTAGAAAGTGATAATTGCTTCATTACTTGTATTTTCAGTTTTCATTTTCACTTTGATTAGATTTATTTAATGAGATTGTTTAGATATAATCTTTAGTTGTATTGTTTATAAATAGAATAACATATCCTTTCGCTTATTTAAAATAACAATAATTTGTTATTTTTGTAAATCAAACTATTAAACTTATCATTTCTGATCTATAATTTTAATTTATTTACAGAATAGGAAACAATCGAAGATTAGAGGAACATATTTTCTTTCCAGATTAAACTAAAGAATAGATTGATTTTTAACCAAATAAAAAGTAACAAGTTGAAAGGTTGCATGTAACATACCTAGCTGAAAACCAAAATATCTATTTACTAGATAGTTTTAATAGGGAATCATTTAGAGTTACAAATATAACATTTCTCATCTAAATAAACAAGAGCGATAACTTAAAGTTTAAATAAATTCTATTTCCAAAAATTATCCTTCAAAATCTAAATTTTAAGTTAATGTAATGAGTAGATTGAAATAAAATATTAGAAGAGATTATAAAAGTTTAAGGTAAATAAAACGATTAATCTAATATAAAGATTTTTATAAACTTTTGTTTTTATCCCATTAATTATGAATGTAGATGAAAGTTTAATTGTAAATTTTAATTAATAATAGTTCATAGCTTTTATTCATTCAAATAAAAAAGTTTAGAACTTTAATTTATGTCTAAGAAGCTCTTTCATTTCTCTTCCAACTTATAAACTTCATTTCTATCTAATATTTATTCTATTTTTCATCCAAGTTTTATTTATTATAGTTTGAGATATTAAATTTAAGAAGCTAATTATTCAATTACTTTATTCATTTTATCTTTCAAACTATCCAATTATAAAACTATAAGGATCTCCATTTATATCTTTTTATTTTTTAAGAAAAAGTATATCATTTCTTACTTACTAAGAAAGGGTTGTCGTTTATAAGTTACTTTAAGAGGTATTTTAAATAAAATATATTTTATAATTTTTTTCAACAATCCATATCTATAGAATTCCAACAAATAATCTCTTAAAAACTCAATCACTTAATGTTCATAATACGCGAAAACAAAAGTATATATAATGGTTATAGTTAAATCTATATCTAACAGCAAAATTTATTGATCTAAATTTTATTTTGCCTTGTTTTTTGACACAAAGTTTACTTAAAAATGAAATCTACATTAATTTAAATCCTTTATTTCATCATTTAATATAAATTCCAAGTGTTGTGTCTAATTTATAGTTTACATGTTATATTTTTTATGAAATATACATTAATTCTTGAGAGAGAAAAAATTTGCTAAAAAGATACAAAATTTCTATTTTTAAGTAAGTTTATATAAATATAAGTTTAAATAGGAATTATTTTTATAATTAATATTGATATTAGTTGAAAAGCGTTAAAAAAGAGGGTAAACCTTATCTTATTCTGTAAATATAAGGTATGTAAGTCAGATATGTTTTATTAGTTTATATGATTAGCCAAAGGATTTCTTATCTTCTTTCTCAAGTTCTCTGTCTATCTTAATAAAATTTAATAAAAGAGTATTTTTCCTTATTTTTAATTTAATTCATTTTCATAAGTACTCTTTAGTATATCTATCTATATTTTTATTAGATACTAACATTAACATAGGTGTTTTATTTAATTACCCTTAAAGATTTTATAATAATATGAATACATTATAAAATCTGGAATTTGTTGGAATAAAAATTAATTTGATGACCACCCTCGTATTTTATCAAAATAAAATTATTTTAACAGTTAAACAATCCCAGATTAATACTTTATACTTATTAATGTTATTCTATATTATTGAATTTTGTAGGCTAAATGAGTTTAACTATTGATTCTTTTTCTAATACATACTTCAAAATCAAATTACTATATATTTTGCAATTAAACAAAGGAGTTAATTGTTTGATTCTTTCTTATCTGTAAGGTTATTCAAATATTGTATATAAATGAAATTTTCAGGCAAAATCAAATTACTACATAGTAAAAGAAATGTTGCAGCTAAATAAAATAGACTTATACATCTATTATCAATATCTAATCTGATGTAATTTATTGAGTATAAGATGACATTTCAATGTACTTAAAGATAGGAAAAATTACTTTATTTTCTATCAAAATTTTGCATCTATTGATGGATAATAATATATTAGATAACATTATAAAATGAATGAATTTAAAGCAATTACATACTTAAGATTTAATAGAAAATATAAAAAACTAGTTTTAAAAAGATATAAGTTAACGGAAAGAGTAATTGAACGAATATCAAAACTTACTCTAAGGATTTGATTAAAAAAATATACAATTTTTTATTGCAGTAGAACTTAAAATAGATGGAAATCAAATTAAATAATATACTAATTCAAATTAATTTAGATTAACCTTTAAATATAATTGAAAACAAATTGATTAAGAGTCTCTACAGATTACTCTAAATTGAAATCAAAGAATGTTAAAAAATTTTTAAGATAAACTAAATTGATAACTGCCATGGGTTTTATAATAATTAATAAATTTAGTACTAAATTATTATAGAAGGCGATACAAATAAAACGAGTGATAGTAGAAATATTTTGAATAGATTTTCTAAATTTTTAGTTACAGATTTTTAATATAAAGTATCTCGCAAGAAGAAGATTTTATTTAAAATTTAATAGTTAGGTTTTTTTATTTCTTTGTTTTTAAAATTTTGCAAAAAAACATCCCCCTTAAAAATATAAGTTTTGTTAAGAATAATTCTACCTAACTAAATTTCTGAGATTAATTAATTTTTTTGAAGATTGTTTGTTTATGCACTTAATAATACTTAATAATAGGAGTTATCAGATTTTTACATTTGAATTTCTAACTAATCTTATTATATTTAAAATTATAGCTTTAAATAGATTTCTTTTTAAGCTTTTTTCTTATAATTTATTTTAACTTAATTTCTCCTTAAGAAAAAATCTTAAAAAAAATAATAACAATAATCAGTGAAAGACTGTTAAGTTTAGAATGCTTCAATAAGTACAAAAATTATCAAAGAATTAAAAGAAACATTTCTCACGTGTTTACTCACGCCTGTTAGAAGGATTGTGGATGAAAAGATAGTAATGTTTTGAGGATTAGATCGAATAAGAGCTTTAAAAAACATCAGACACTAAATTAAGCTATCAAATTGAAGAACTTATTCTTCCACTAAAGAATATTGTTAATTGTCTAAGAGATACCTCAATCTTTGAAAGATACTCCCTCCCCTAAATTAATCCTCTAATTTAAGAGACAAGAGAAGAAATTGATAAGTAAAGCTCTATAACAGTTGGGAGTCAGCTATTATCTCCTTAGTAGTAAATTGTATAAATTAACAAGGTAGTATTTTGCACTCAAATCAGATAAAAACTTAATGATATGTCAAAATTATCAGAGTAAAATTATAATCTAGTTAGAAATAAGTCAATTACTTACTCTAAAAGGATTAGTAGTAGCCAATCTTCTCTAAACAGTTCATATTAAGATAATTAAATGTATTAAAAGTTTTCTTCCATTTACACTTTACCCTTGGTTTAAGAATAGACTTTTACTAAATTAACTGAAAAATGTAAAGATAAAATATCTTAGAATAGAATAATAAATAGTAAATACTATCTAAGATTGTAGAATAAATAGTCTCACGAGTATTTTCAAAATAGTTATGATTTTGAGAAAAGTCAAATAATAAAAAATCAGCATAGGGATAATTTCTAATTAAAATAAAAATAAATAAGAATCCTAAAAATGTTTAATAATTAAAAATAGTTAAATAGATTTACTTTAAGAGATAAATTCAATTTATTAAACTTAATTAAAAAATAATCTGTTAAGGAACAATCAAGTGTAAATTCTAAGCTCAAAGAATTTGCATAATATGAAGATAAAATTTTAGGAGGTGGATAGTGCTGTAGCAGAGAAGCTATCATTGATGATAGAAATATTAATAATTAACTTTAGTAAATTAATACAATGGATTTATAAAATCCAAAACTGTCAAAAGGATTTTAAGAAAAATATAATACTTTAATCGCTGATTTATCACATAGAATCAAGATAGTATAGAAGGATGATGAAGAAGAGGAAATTAAAATAATTATAAAGGACTGTCTTATTAAATACAAAGAATTAATACCTATTAATAATAGTGCCTACAGAAGTTATGTTATTTAAATATTTGATGCTATTCTTTAATACTTTATAACAGGTACTCAAAAAATTGATAAAGCCTATTACGATTAAATAACAAAACTAATGGAAAGTCTATTTGATTCTATGAACAAATATAAAAAATAGCACTCATGCTAAGATTTTTTATTCTTTTCTTAACTATTAAGTGATTTAAGTGAGTTACCATTCTACGAAGATCCCTTTAACATAGAAAAATAAAAATCTTGTGGTTAATTTGTTACTATCATGCTTAATAATGGAGTTTCTAATTATAACTAATTATAACAGGAGATTAAATTTAATAACATTTTAAAGTAACAAAAAGATTTAATTCAAAAAATAAAATCAAATGCATTCGATTAGTAATAATAATTAGAATGTGTTTGGGAGATAGTTGATAGAGTACAAGAAAAAATTCATACTTTAACAAAAGATATCTTTTTTAGATAAATAACTGGTTTGTGGGCTCTTAGAATTGAAAAATTAGGTCAATCTCCACAAGTTTTAAATATTGAAAATGAAATTTTTTTTTATATAGACTAATTCATTGAATTCACCAATAAGTAAACAACATCAAGTCATCTAATTCTCTACATATTAATTTAAATCAATTAACTTTTAGAAAAAATTAGCTAAAATAAATTGAAAAATAATGACTCTAACACTCAATCCGCTAAAAATAATAAAGTTAAATAATTCATGATGATTTTGTAATAGAAAGCTGTTTAAACAAATAACTTTAAAGAGTTCTTTTCATTTTCAGTTAGAGATACGACTTACAGATTTTTATCTAAATAAATATTGTTGAATTATTTTGCAATTTTAGATACCTTAGAAGAAAATAAAGAGGAAAAAGAATTATTTTGGATTTTTTTAGTGTATTCATATGTCACAGAAAAAAATGAATCAGTGAAGGTACTTTTCTAAAATAATTCTATCTTTATCAATAAAATTAAACATGAGAATAATGAAGAAATAGCTTAAAAAGTAATAGATTATCAAAAAGGTAGAATAGAATAATTCTAAAATAATAATGTTAGCATTTAAGGATTAGAATCCCCCATTTAAAATGAATAAGATTTTCTAGATAGGATTTCTCTAAATTTAATTGAAAGATGGGAGTTAGAAGCACAGCAACGACTAGATAGAGATATTGCACTCAAAGATGATATCTTATTAGAAGTATAAGATTTATATATTGAATAAAATTTATCTTATCAAAAAGGAAATAACATATTTAGTGATAACAACAATAAAAATGCAATTGATTTAATTATCGAAAACTTTTTAAAACCAAATTACTTAGAAGATGGTTATTCCCATCAACAATTAGATTTTAAACATGATTGTAAGATTTTAGGTATTCTTGCTGAAGGAGGAACAGGAAAATCTATGTTAATCAAAAAATTAGAAACATGTCTTATGAAAGAAAAGGAAAAATATTAAAAATAGATAAATTATATTCCTTTTTTAATAAAATGTAACAATTTAGACTCCAAAAATCCTTCTATTGAAGAATATTTAATAAGATAAGAGTTGAGTGAGAAATAAGTATAGTAGTTAAAGACTATTTCCAATTTTAAAATTATTCTATTAGATGGTTATGATGAATACACTGGGGATTACTTTAGAGTTTACTCTAAACTCAGATTAAAAGAATGGAAGAATACTCTAATTATTATCACATCTAGATTGGAGAAACTTACATTAAGTGATGCTTGTGCATATTTTAGTAAAGAAGATGAGAAAGGAAGGCGTGACGATAAATCATATTGTGTAGTGTAGCTAAAAGAGTTCTAAAGAAAAGATATCGATGATTATTGCTAAAAATTTTTTAATTAGCATACACCTTTAAGATAATAAAATGAAGATTACATAAAAATAATGAATGAATGCTTAAATAATAAATAATTAGAAATTCTTCTATTCTTACCTATAAATCTTTATTTATTTACTAGAATGATGATAAATAAAAAAGAAAGAGACCTTAGAGATTTAATAAGCAATATTTCAGACTAAATTTAAATCTAAGAAATATTTTTTTAGGAGTAATTTAATAGAGAAGCTGTAGAATTTATCTCTAGTTAACTTCCCTCTAGTGTATAAGACAAAAAATTAAGGGAAGAGGTTTCTACTTAATATTTTGTATACTTCTAAACAATTTCAATGCAAATGTTCCTCAACAAAGGTATTAAATCTAACTTCTTATAGTTAGATAGAGATCAAGTTAATTTTGAGCTCTAATCAAGTAAGCTAAGTCAAGATATTTAAAAGAAATTAAATGATAAAATATTTAACTATGTAAACTCAAAGATTATTATGAGAGTAAAAGAAAATGATATAAATATGAATAACAATTAAGAAATTGAATAAAGTAAAATAATTGAGTTTAAACACAAATCACTCTTTGAGTATTTTGCTGCAAGGGCAATGAAATATGATTTTGATATTTATACTAATCAAATTTGCAACCTAGATATTTCTTAACTTTAAAGATTTAACATAAACAAAAAATCTATAATGAATCCTGGTAAAAACCAATCAGAATAATAAATCCTTTAGAAACTTTACAAATTAATTAAGCCCGAAATTGATTCTATAAGCTTTAAAGAGAGTTATTATTAAAATGATATCAAAAATAATAATAAATTTATTTAATATTTGAAAAGATCTATTATCAGTAAAGTTACAGATGTTAGCTCAATTGATGTGGGATCTTCAAATTTATTGTCTGCTTTATTTCTATCTAAATTCTCATACCCACACTTAACTCTTTCTAAATGTTCATTTTCTTAAGCCTATATCCCATATTAAAAAGCCAGCTCAGTAAGCTTTGATTTATGCAATTTTAATAATTCTTATCTAAAAAATGCTAATTTATCATCTTTTGAAACTTCTTTTACTAAAAATGCAATGATAGATTCTTTCCAAAATGAATTTGATACTAATAATATTTATTAATTTAATGGAATAGTTTTCTTTAAAAATTTATTAATTACTGTTTCCAGAAACGGATACGTAAATAGCTTCAAAATATCTGATTAGGGTTATTAGCTATTTATTTCTTCAAAAATATCTTGTTAATCTTTATAAACTATAAATATCATAGATTCAAAAATTCTTATCTCCTCTTCTTACTCATTATTCATGATTAATCCAATGACTTTAGAAATAGATTAAACTTTTAAATTCTTGTTTTAAATAAAAAGCATTTCAGTTTTTAATGATAAATATCTCTTAGAATTATAAAATTAAAATTTTTATATAGGTGAAATCTAATCAGGGTTTAAAAATTTATAAATTTATGGAAATAATCCAATTTTATCAAGTAAGTATATAGTTTCCTCTAATGAAAACGAGATGTTTGTTTAGGATGCGGAATCAAATTTTTCATTAATTTAATAAATATAATCTTAATCTTAAAAAGGATTATTTAATACAAATGGTAATTAATTTATCACAATAAATCATAATCAAATTTAAATCTGGAATGTAGAGAAAAGTTTCGAGCTTGTCAATTCAATCGAAGGTCATACTGATTAAGTTTATTCAATTGCTTTCTCTACAGATGGAAAGTATCTTGCAACTGGTTCTATAGATAAAACTTGCAAAATCTGGAATGTAGAGAAAGGTTTCTAGTTGATCAATACAATCCAACATACTGATTATAATTCCTTAGTTGCTTTCTCTGCTGATGGAAAGTATCTTGCAACAGGTACCAATGATAAAACTTGCAAAATTTGGAATGTAGAGTAAGGTTTTGAGCTCATCAATTCAATCCAAGCTCATACTGATTATGTTTTCTCAGTTGCTTTCTCTGCAGATGGAAAGTATCTTGCATCAGGTTCCAAAGATAAAACTTGCAAAATCTGGAATGTAGAGAAAGGTTTCGAGCTCATCAATATAATCCAAGGTCATACTTAAAGTATTTCCTCAGTTGCTTTCTCTGCATAAGGAAAGTATTTTGCAACTGGTTCAGAAGATAAAACTTGCAAAATCTGGAATATAGAGAAAGGTTTCGAGCTCATCAATACAATCCAAGGTCATACTGATGGTGTTTTCTCAGTTGCTTTCTCTAAAGATGGAAAGCATCTTGCAACGGGTTCCAATGATAATGATTGCAAAATCTGGAATGTAGAGAAAGGTTTCGAGCTCATCAAGACAATCCAAGGTCATTCTAATCGTATTTCCTCTATCACTTTCTCTGTAAATGGAAAGTATCTTGTAACTGGTTCTTGGGATGAAACTTGCAAAATCTGGAATGTAGAGTAAGGTTTCAATCTTATCAATACAATCGAAAGTCATACTTGTGATATTTCCTCAGTTGCTTTCTCTGCAAATGGAATATATCTTGCAACGGGTTCGTGGGATGGAACTTACAAAATCTGGAATGTAGAGAAAGGATTCGAGCTCATTAAAACAATCAAATGTCATACTTATTATGTTTCCTCAGTTGCTTTCTCTATAGATGGAAAGTATCTTGCTACAGGTTCTTGGGATAGAACTTGCAAAATCTGGAATATAGAGAAAGGTTTCGAGCTAATCAATACAATCCAAGGTCATACTGATTATGTTTACACTGTGGCTTTCTATGCAGATGGTAAATATCTTGCTACGGGTTCCAAAGACAATACTTGTAAAATCTGGAATGTAGAGAAAGGTTTCGAGCATATCAATACAATCCAAGGTCATGTTGATTATGTTTCCTCTGTTGCTTTCTCTGCAGATGGAAAGTATCTTGCAACAAGTTCTAAGTAAAGTTGCAAAATCTGGAATATAGAGAAAGGTTTCGAGCTCATCAATATAATTAAAGGTCATGCTGATTTAGTTTACTCAATAGCTTTCTTTGCAGATGGTAAGTATCTTGCAACAGGTTCCAAAGACAATACTTGCAAAATTTGGAATGTAGAGAAAGGTTTCGAGCTCATCAGTACAATCCAAGGTGATTCTAATAATGATTCCTTAATTGCTTTCTCTACATATGGAAAGTATCTTGCAACGGTATCAATAGACAGTACTTGCAAAATCTGGAATGCAGAGAAAGGTTTCTAGCTCATCAATTCAATCAAAGATCTTACTAACTCAATTTCCTCTGCTGTTTTCTCACCGGATGGTAAGTATATTGCAATGAGTTATTTTGATAAAATATGTAAAATCTGGAATGTAGAGAAAGGTTTTGAGCTGACAATACAATCCAAGGTCATACTGATCATATTTCCTCAGTTACTTACTCTACAGATGGAAAGTATCTTGCGACGGGTTCTTTCGATAAAACTTGCAAGATTTGGAATGCATAGAAAGGTTTCGAGCTGATCAATACAATCCAAAGTCATACTGATTATGTTCTCTCAGTTGATTTCTCTGCAGATGGAAAGTATCTAGCAACGGGTTCCAAAGACAATACTTGCAAAATTTGGAATGTAGAGAAAGGTTTCGAGCTCATCAGTACAATGCAAGGTCTTACTAACTATGTTAAAATTGTTAATTTCTCTGCTGATGGAAAGTTTCTTGCAACAGGTTCTTGGGATAAAAATTGCAAAATCTGGAATGTAGAGAAAGGTTTCGAGTTCATCAATACAATCCAAGGTAATGTTTAAAATATTTCCTCAATTGCTTTCTCTGCAGATGAAAAGTATCTTTCAATTGGATTTTGGGATAAGACTTGTAAAATCTGGAATGTAGAGAAAGGCTTCTAGCTCATCAATACAATTGAAGGAAATACTTAAAATATTTCCTTAGTTGCTTTCTCTATAGATGGAAAATATCTTGCAATAGGCTTCTAAGATAAAACTTACAAAATCTGGAATACAGAGTAAGATTTTGGATTAATTTATACAGGCTTATAAGCAGAGGCTTTTATTGATAATTTGAATTTCTAATTCAATTCAATTAAAAATGATAATGATTTAGACAATTAAATAAAGTGGAAAAATAGTTTATAAAAACTTATTAAATATAATCTATTTGACTAAATATACTAAATATGAAAAGATTTTTAGAATAATGAAATAAATTAAAGATAGAAAATATATGGAACATTAATAAACACACTTAATTTAAAATAATAAAAATTACATTTATTATCATGTAAATTTATTTATCTCAATCCTAAATAAATAATTTTATTTTCTTTATCAATTTACATTTTATATCTTTCAAAGTTTAATCTATATTTTAGGGTGGAAGGGGGTTCAAAGTTAGGGTTTTGACAAAATTTTCAAAAATTTAACCATAAGATTGGAGTTTTAACATTAAATTTTACATTTAAAAAAATTTTTTGTTCACTTCCCCCTAATTCCCTTAAAGGTTTTGCTGTAATAAAATATTTTAAAATAATTATAATCTTTTTTTCCTAATTTACACTAAAATTTTATATTAATTTATTTACATTATTAAAAATGACGCCTTCATAAAGTTAAAGTTTGTTAGCTTAAGTACAACACTTAGTAGATTAAATAAATCTTAAAATAAATTTATTTTTTGTAAAATTTATTTCTTAAATTATCAATCAATCAATGTTTATTAAAATGTATGTTTTACAAATAATTATATCAATATTTTTATTCTAAAAATTAATTTCCTTCATATATAATTATTTAGCTTCATAAGTGAATATTCAATAACGCCTATCAAATATATTTAAAAAAATATTAATTTTATAAATAATAATTGTTAATTAATACCTTAATATTTTCACTAAACTTTTCATCTTCATTATGTTTGGTAATAATCTTTAATTTATTATTTTTAATTAACTTTTAAATAAAATTATTTAAAATTTTGAATTTATACTTGAAATCTATAGATAATGTAGTAAGTTAGGAGTTATTTAATAATCCTTATCCTAAACCAAAAGCACCTTCATCTTCAAAACTATTCTACCTTTTATAGAAAAAGGATTAAATAAAAATAATTAAATAGAGAGAATTAATTAAGAAAAGAAGAAAATAAAAAAATAAAAATTTTTACCATAAATCGAGAATTAAATTAGTAAGTTACGAGCTGTTTCCTAATCCATATCCTAAACCACAAGCACCTTAATTTCCAATTCTATTCAACCTTTAAATTTTAAATAATTAAGATAAAAATGACTAATAGAGAGAAAATTGTAGTGAAAAATTGAAGAAATAAAAATAATAGAAATTTTACTGTAAATAAAGAGTTAATGTAGTGAGTTATAAGCAACTTCCTAATGTTTATCCTAAATCACAAGCACCTTAATTTCCAATTCTATTCGACCTTTAAATTTTAAAGAATTAAGATAAAAATAACTAAATAGAGAGAATAAATTGTAGTAAAAAATTGAAGAAATAAAAATAATAGAAATTTTACTGTAAATAAAGAGCTAATGTAGTGAGTTATAAGCAACTTCCTAATGTTTATCCTAAACCATAAGCACCCTAATCTCCAATGATATTACATCTTAATATTTTAAGATTAAAAAATTATAAAACAAAGTGAATTAATTTGTTATGAGTGTAGAAGAAAATAAAAATAATATTTTACAATAAAGATAGAGTCAAAGTAGTAAGTTATGAGCAATTCCTAAAAGCAGATCCTATACCACAAACTCCTTAATCTCCAATAAGATTTGACCTTTTATTTTTTAAAGAGCTAAGTAATAAATAACAAATTCGAGAAAATTAAATTGTTATGAAAAATCTCTTAAAAAAAAAGTAGTTTACTCTAAAGTAAGAGTTAGTGTAGTAAGTTAAGAGCAATTTCCTAATGCAGATCCTATGCTACAAGCACCCTTTTCTCCGAAACCACAATTCCTTTATAATGTAAAGAAAGAAGTAAAAAATGATAAAATAAATAGTTATGAAATGTAGAATAAAATAATATTTTACGATAAAGAAAGAGATAATGTAGTAAGTTATGAACAATTTCCTAATCCAGATCCTATACTACAAGTACCTTAATCTCCAATTTTATCATTATACCTTTTATTTTTAAAGTAAAGAAAAATAACAAATTAGAGAAAATTAATTTGTTTTTAAAAAGAAGAATAAAAGAAAAAAATAGTTTACTTTAAATTAAGAGATAATGTAGTAAGTTATGAGCAATTTCCTAATGCAGATCCTATGCCACAAGCACCCTTTTCTCCTATATCACAATTCCTTTATAATTTAAAAGATGAAGTAAAAAATAATAAAACTGAGTGAATAAATTTGTTATATGAATTGTGGAATAAAATAATATATTACTATAAAGAAAGAGATAATGTAGTAAGTTATGAGCAGTTTCCTAATCCAGATCCTATACTACAAACACCCTTTTCTCCAATACTATTATTGCTTTTATATTTAAAGAGCGAAGTAAAAAATAAAAATCATTGAGAATTAATCTGCTCTGAAAAGTGCAATATTACGATAATGTAAGAGTTAATGTAGTAAGTTATGTGCAATTTCCTAATCCAGATCCTACACTACAAGCACCCTTTTCTCCAAAACTATTATTGCTTTTATATTTAAAGAGTGAAGTAATACATCTTAAAACAAAGAAGGTTGATAAATTAAGACAATAAAAGATAAAATAATATAATTTTACTTTAAATCAAAAGCCAATGTAGTAAGTTATGAACAATTTCCCAATGCAGATCCTAAACCACAAGCTCCTTAATCTCCAACTTTATTCGATCTTTTTTATTTAAAGAGTTAAATAATGATTAATAAAACAGAGAGAATTAATTTGTTATGAAAGAAAATAAAAATAATTTTTTACAATAAATTGAGAGCTAAAGTAGTAAGCTAGAAGCAATTTCCTAATGCAGATCCTATAGAGCAAGCACCT
>JH651260.1:0-106420 GCA_000260095.1 Tetrahymena borealis | reverse complement strand
TTTACTTAATTGTTAACTCCTTGATAGAGATTAATTTTTTTGGATACATCCATTACAATATTAAACCCTCTTCGATAGTCATTACAAAAGAAGGGCTAATCAAATTAACAGATATTACTTCATTTAACAGTTTGTAAGAAATATATCAAGGAAATTAATAAGATCTTAAAGATAATATCTACTTATCTCCAGAATTAAAAGATAAAATATCTAATAATAGTTTAGATAGTAACTCTAAATACTTGCCTTATAATTCAGATATTTATAGTTTGGGGATTGTGATCTTGTAATTACTGGGTACTTAAGTTAATCAATAAATGTTGGGCTTGATACAATCAGAAAAATACGAATAAGTATTTGTATAGAATACTGATATTGATGATGAAATTTACAATTTCTAAGTTTTCATTTCAATGACAATGCTAAATTAATAATCAAACTGTAGATGTACTTCATTCAATATTGCTAGATTTTTAAGAAAATTCTATAGAAAATAAATAAATATAAATTATTTAAAAGAAAGATGTAAAAAAATAAAAGAATATTATATTAATAACAATATATAATTAGATTAGTATTTTTGGTATAATTAATGCATTTTGCGTTAGATTGCTGCTGATTATTTTTCTTTTAATTCTTTTGAGCTCTTAGGAAAAAAAAATAGTGAACTCTATGCTTATATTTTGTAGGAGATGGCCATTTGTAATCTAAATGGAGAATTTTCTATACTTACTGTTTCTTTAGAGTCATTAAAAATAAGAGAGAGTTTGTTTTAGGGAAATCATTAACAAGTTGCTGAAAGCCTTAGTGATATAGGTATTTCGTATCAAGCATTAAAAAATTATGAAAAATCTACTCACTTTTACAATAGATGTCAGGAAATGAGAAAGCAATTATTTGGAGAGAACCATTTATTTTCAATAAAAAGTTTATTGAATATTGGAGATTAATATAGGTGGTAAGGTGAAAAGAAATAAGCATTTGAATATTTTGAAAAGGCATTTATTATAGCTCATAGAATATTTAGATCAAATCATTAATATATTATGGAAATACTTGATCATATTCTTAATGTAGCTAATTAACAAAATTTCTATAAATACTTAGTAATCAAACTCGATGCTCTTTTAATAGCTAAAAATCGAATTTAAGAAAATGAAATTAAATAGATAATAAATGGTTACCACAATTTTTCATTAGGATTTGATTAATTAAAATTTTTAAAGTTATATGAAAGGAAAACAAAATAAGTGTTAAGTAAGTTTCCAGAAACTAAAAAAGTATTGTATAAGACATTAAAACGTATTTATGAAATTCTTGATGATAAAGAGAAATCTGAGGATTATGAGCTCTATTCAACCTAAAATCTTCACTAATATGATTTAGGTTTTGATTTTTTTGATTGAAAGTTAGAAACGGTATATTAAATAATAAAAATAAACATAAAAAACTATTAGAAATATAAATGATTTAACTACCTAAATAATATTTTATACTAAACATATGTAGTATCAATTATATTAATAATAAAATATATGAACAATTTTTTTGAATTAATTAAAATTTATAATATCGATTGTCAAGCTATTATTATTAAATCAAATAATATTCCTACAGTATTATTTTCAAAAGTTATTCTTGTCTAAAATATCTTATTCTAAACTACCACCTTTTACATATAGTAATGTAATAGTAATCCAATAATTCTTCAAAAACCTTTTCTTCTTTTAAATTTCTTATCTGTTATTAGCCATTATTTATTTTATCCACTGGCAAAAAGCATTAAAGCAAGAGAGATGATGTAATTAAAATTTTTTTAAAAATAAGATTTTTGACAAAAGTATCTAAGATTTATATTTTGGGTGAATTTCCATTCATTAGGATTTTGCAAGGTGTCTATAAGTTAAACTTAAACCAATTAATGTTTTCAAAATTATAAAATTTATTTTTCTATTCTTTCTATTTCCTAAGTTACCACTTCATTGATATCTAATTTAATGAGATTGCATTTTATTTTTTTTATAATTTTTTTCCTAATTATTATTATTTTTTTTCATCCCATAATAAAATAAAATACTTCGATTTGTTTCTATCATTAAAAATTTACTATAATAAGATTTTTATTTATGATTGTAATAAAGATTACTATTGTTTACACTTTAAAAAATTAACAACCTGTCTGGCAACTTATTATTGTAATAATAACACAATGTTATAAAACTTAAAATATTGTTATAGAAGATATAGATAAACTAGAAATTATCAGATTTTGGTAAAAGAATTATTTATTAATTAGTAGATCATATAAAAAATGCTATTTATTAAAGTCCTCTCATTAAATTAAAAAGCTATTTAAGAAAATAGTAAATCAAAAATTAAGTTAATCAAAGAATCATATCAGCTATTTAGGAAGAAGTAGAAGAAAATGGAAAATATTGAAGAATATAAAAAAAGGATAATAGGAATATTAGAAGATAGTAAATATGCTATAATATTATCTTAAGATAACTAGAATTCAATTCATAATAACCTTCTAAACTTTTATTATCGATATTAAGCAATCAAAAGTTAGAATAATTTATTAGTTTCAATCAAAGTTTCAAAGAATGATAACATATCTTATGGTAGGGTTAAGTATGAAGCATTAGCTTTATAGAAATTAAATCATTCTGATTGCTTTCTCAAATATATTGATTCTATAGATTTAGAGGATTAAAATATTTATATTCTTATCACTGAAAACTATGATAGATCTTTAGATGATAACTTAAAGGATTCTTAGTGTAAATATCAATTAGATGATATTATTTAACTACTTTATGTTGTAGTTAACTCCTTAATAGAGATTAATTTTTTTGGATACATCCATTACAATATTAAACCCTCTTCGATAGTCATTACAAAAGAAGGGTTAATCAAATTAACAGATATTACTTCATTTAACAGTTTGTAAGAAATATATCAAGGAAATGAAATAAATCTTAAAGATAATATCTACTTATCACCAGAATTAAAAGATAAAATATCTAATAATAGTTTAGATAGTAACTCTAAATGCTTGCCTTATAATTCAGATATTTACAGTTTGGGAATTGTGATTTTATAATTACTGGGTATTTAACTTAATCAATAAATATTGAGCTTGATACAATCATAGAAATATGAATAAGTATTTGTATAGAATGCTGATATTGATGATGAAATTTACAATTTCTAAGTTTTCATTTCAATGACAATGTTAAATTAATAATCAAATTGCAGATGTACTTCATTCAATATTGCTAGATATCTAAGAAAATTCTATAGAAAATAAAGGAATATAAATTATTTAAAAGAAAGATGTAAAAAAATAAAAGAATATTATATTAATAACAATATATAATTAGATTAGTATTATTGGTATAATTAATGCATTTTGCATTAGATAACAGCTGATTATTCTTCTTTTAATTCTTTTGAACTATTAGAAAAATAAAATAGCGAACTCTATGCTTTTATTTTGTAAGAGATTGCAATTTGTAACCTAACTGGAGACCTTTGTTCACTTACTGTTTCTTTAGAGTCATTAAAAATAAGAGAGAGTTTGTTTTAGGGAAATCATTAACAAATTGCTGAAAGTCTTAGTGATGTATGTATTTCTTATTAAATATAATCCAAGTATGAAGAATCGGATCTCTTTTCCTAAAGGTGCCATAAAATGAGAATGTAATTATTTGGAGAGAACCATTTATTTTCAATAAAAATTTTATTGAATATTGGTGATTAATATAAGTGGTAGAGCGAAAAGAAATAAGCATTTGAATATTATGAAAAGGCATTTATTATAGCTCGTAGACTTTTTAAATCAAATCATTAATACATTTTAGAAATTCTTGATCTTATTCTTAATGTAGCTAATTCTCAAGATTACTAAAAATACTTATTTATCAAACTAGACACTCATTTGATGGCTAAGAATCGAATTTAAGAAAATGAAATTAAATAGATAATAAATGGTACTTTCCATCTTTCTTTAGGATTCGATTAATTAAAATTTTTAAAGTTATATGAAAGGAAAACAAAATAAGTATTAAGCAAGTTTCCAGATACTAAAAAAATGTTGTATAATACATTTAAACGTATTTATGATAATATTGATGATAAAGAGAAATCTGAGGATTATGAGCTCTATTCAACTTAGAATCCTTATGAATACGATTTAGATTATAATTTGTTTAATTGAAATTTAAAAATAATAAAAATGAGAATAAAAAATAAAAGAAAGGTAGTTGATCGATTTGCATAAATAATATTTTATACTAAAGAAATTACATATTTAAATATCTATTACTTTATATATCAGTAAATTTGACCAATAAATGTCATTTAATTATTAAAATTTGTAACTAATAAGCTAACTATTGTAATTAACATCAAATAATATTCTTTTTATAATATTTTCAAAAATTATTTCTTGTCCTTAATATTTTAGTCTAAACTATAGATTGGTACCATACTTCTATGTAGAGTAAATTAGGACTATGGCTAGCCTAATAAAATTAAAATCAATTCTTAATTTATCACCTTTAAAATTTATTTTAAAAAATTTTACAAAAACTAAATTTAATTGACTAAATTCCAATGGGACTGAGGTGTGTGGGCAAGTTAAAAAATCATTTGCCACAATTGATTGAGATAAATATGATTAAAAGTTTATTCTCCACCAAGACAAAATTTCAGTTGAGCTAAATTAACGAGGAGAGCTTAAATAAAGATATAGTTCATCAAAATTAGTAGTATTGTCATAAGATGTCCTTTTTTAAAAAAGCTTACTTTCAAATGTTTATCTATTTTCTTTAATTAATTTTTAAATTCTTAGGAAGACTTTGACTAATGACACTGATCTCTTTGATTAAGCCTATTTTATTAGTTAGATTCTGAGGTAGACTTTGATTGCTATTGATGTTCATCTCTTAGGTTAAGTCTATTTTATTATTGCTATTTTCTTTATATTATTTATCTTAGATATAGAACTCACAAAAAAAGAAGTAAACTTTTACTTGCACTACAATTAACTTTCAGTTTTATTTAATCCTAATTTTATTCTGGGATCTAAAATTGAAGAGAATAATTCTAACAAACTTTCTTAGTAGCTATAATTAGAGATTTTATCATACATTATTTAAAATGCTTACTTGAAATCCTTATCATTTAAATAAGTCTTTAAATGCTCTAATATTTCTTCTAGTCCTTCATCTCTATCAGAAATAGGAGAAATTAATAAGAAAACAATATAGTTGATATGTAGAATGGCTCAAGAAATATAATCAATTTTTATATTATATCCCATTCGTTTGGTAAGATATAGAACTCTTTCAATTTTACATTCAAGCTAATAAGCATATTTATGCTCTTTTAGAGATCTTTTGCTCTAGACTGCATTTTTTATGTCCTGTTCCCTCTCGTTTGAACAATGTTTATTACTTTTCTTTTTTCATCTTTACAATTTTAAGAACAAACAGTTAGTTCAGAAGATAACTGACTTGATTTCCTTATTTTATTAACTAATGATCTTATCTTTGATATTATCTTATTATTGGATTATGAGATATATTTAAGGTCATAATATTACACTGCTAAATTCAATAGGTGAGCTGTACAAATAAGTGAATAAAATTATTTATTTTTTCCTGATTATAACTTGTATTTATTAAAGTAATTCCTTTTTTTATGTTGATAGCTCCATCTGTTGTAATTGATAAGACCTTCAATTTGATATTATATTAATCTAATGTATCGTATATGATTTCGCATAGATATTCACTAGTATGGCTTTAATTAGCATAATCTAACTCTAAACAAAACAATTAATACTTCCAATTTTAATCAATTGAATGAATTGTAATACCCATGAATGATTCAACATTTTAAGAGGTCCAACAATCAGCCGTTAGATCTTTGTAATGGGTCCTATAAATTAACATGGAGGGGCAGAGCTTTATAGAATTCAACAGAGTTCTCAAATTATTTAGTAACTCATTAAATTTTTAATTTAATTAATTTTAGATTATTAAAAAATTAAAGATTTTAGATTATAGATCATTTTGTAATTAACATTTTAGGTCTTAGAATTTTTAATTTTAATTAATTATTTTTGGATTAATTGGATTTCTCAAATTAACTACTATGTATCATCTTTCATAATTACAAAAGGAGACTCTAATTAATATGAGCAGAAATTTTTCCAAAATAATATTTTTTGAATAGTCCTTAAATTAGATTTTACTTAAATTAACAAACATTACTTTTGATATCAAAATTTTATTTATTTAACAAAAATTCTTATTTTAACATTCTTTTTTTAAAATTCTATTCTGTTAGATTAGAAACGATATTTTCTTCATTTTATAAGCTTTTTCTTTATTTTATATTTTTTAATTATTTTTAATTAATTTATAGTAAATCAGATATGTTAAAAATCAGTCAAATCAAACTGGTTTTCAATTTTAAGAATATATCACTTTAGTAATTTAAAATAGCTAAGGCAGTTTTTTCAAATAGACATAGTGATTGATCTATTTCTTATTTATGTCATTTTTTACTTTTTATTTCCTTTTTTACAAATAATAAAATAAATTATTGGATTTGTTTCTATCAGTTTTAAAAATTTGGCAATATTTCAGTTATAAGCCCCAATTAGAATTCTATAATTGTGTTAAATTTACTTTTATAAGTTATTTTAAATAATGATTGCAATTAAACTTTTTATTGTTTATGCTTTAAAAAAATTAATAAATAGTTTCCCAACTTATCGTTGTAATTATATGATAAAGTGAATTTCTAAGTAATTTAAGATTTTTTATTTTTGTAACTATTTGATTAAGTGAATTACTTAGTAATTTAAGATTTTCAATTTATTAAATTTAGAATATTATTTTATAGAAGATAAATATATATTAAATTTTGTAGAAAGAATTATTAATTAATTAATTAGTTAGTGATCATTTAAAAAATAAAAAGAAGAATTTTCTTATTAAAACATTAAGCTATTTATGGCAATAATAAAGATGATATTTATATCAGACAGATTTTCAAGGGAATTAGATTAATTAAAATTTTTAAAGTTATATGAAAGAAAAACAATAGAAGTGTTAAATAGATTTCCAGAAACTAAAAAATTATTATATAGTATTTTTAAAAATATTTATAAAATTCTTGATGATAAAGAGAAATCTGAGGATTATAGGCTCTATTCAACATATGATACTGATGATGAAGATTTAGATGATTTGTTTAATTGAATGATAAACATAATAATAAAAATGAGCATAAAAAATAATAGAAATGTGGTTGGATGATCTGCCTAAATAATATTTTTTATACTAAAAACATTACACAAGTAAATATATATCATTATTTATATCAGTAAATTATAAAAAGATGTCATTGAATTAATTAAAATTTGTAACCAATTAGCAAACTATTGTCATTAACATCAAATAATATTCCTATGGTGTCATTTTCAAAAATTTAAATCTCTTGTCCCACATCTTTTACTCTAATCCATTAATTAGTACCATCTTTCTACACAGAGCAACCGTTAGGGCTGTGATTAACCAAATAAAATTAAATTTAATTAGTAATTTTATCAATCTTCACTCTTAAACTAGCATGATTCCTAGAAATTCTTCCTTAATCTTATTGTCTTTAATTAAGAAGATCAGTATATTAACATCTTTTAAATGAATATAAATCTTTGTAGGAGTAATTATCATCAGTAGACATACCATCATCAAAAGTAATGTTTTTGACTATTCCAACTTCTTAAAGTTAATCATCTTTATTAGATAAAAGGCTGGGGTTAGTCTAAGGTTCTAATTTATATTTTAAGTTTTCTGGTAATCTCTTTTTCTCTGATTTCTAATTTTCATTTGGTCCTTCATTATTTTTCTTTTCTAATTAATAGAATATTTGGTTGGTGATTGAATGAATATTAAGTATTAGAAAATTGTAAAAATTAAGTAAAAGTGGATGGAATCAATAATCAACAATTACAATTAGAGAAGAAGTTTGCAGGATGGCTATCAACACTCTTATCTTTTAAAAATTAGCCAAGATTCTTAAATTTACTGTTTGCATCTGGAGGAAGAGGGGTTTCGAAAGACAATTAGTTTTCCTAGCTTCTCTCATCAATTATATCTCCAGCACTTTAATGGTTTTTATTCTTTAATGTGTAAACAGTGTTCATCTTTTATTAAGGTTTTTAGTTACTTTAGACATAGTCTTAATTGGATATACGCTTATTCTTTTTATTATACTGTTACTATGCTCTGGCTTAGTTTATTTCTTCATAGAAAATTGCAAAATTTTTTTCTTTTAGTTCTAGCCTAACATTAAGTACTCGTTGAAGTAGAGTAACATTTTAACTAGCTAAGATATCTTCAGGATTATCAAAAAGGAATATTTTAATATACTGCCAAGTTTTCTTCAAGAGACTTGAAGTCTGCTTAGAATAAATATGCTAGCAAGCCTCAAAACAAGTATCAATATCTTTCTCAAGTTAGTATTTTAAAGTTGAGTTTATATAATCCTCTACATAATAAAAGCCTTCATCAATATGGTTTTCATTTCCATTTGCTTCTACACGCAATTCAATCTCATCTATATTTCCCTTATAAGTGGATTCATTTAGTAAACTATGAAGATCTTCTAAGATAGTAATATAGGATATGACGTTAACAGACTTCTTCTCTAAGTTGCTAAACATTTCATTTAGCTAACTCAAATGCTTTACTATTTTTTCAACGAGAATCATCTATCTAATTGATTTTTTTCTAGCTTATAAATCTCAATTAGATATTATTATTGTTATTAATAAATAATCATAATAAACAAACAAAGATAGATAGATAGATTATCACTTGCTTGCTTAAATTTTTTTTTTTCTTTATAAATTATTTGATTTTTCATGTTTGAAATTAGATTTTGTTGATTTCTAGTCAAATTTGAATTCAAACTCACTGAGAGCGAAAAAAATTCTAATCTAATCTTATCTATGCTAGAATAATAGCTAAATATTTATGTTCATAATAGAAAAAAGTAGTAAAATAAACATGATTAAAAGTAGTAGCATCCAAACAAAATATTTTCTTCTTTTTACTATATTTCTATTCAATTGTTTGTTTGTCTGACTATTTATCCTCTTATCAATAATAATTCTCAAGAAAATATTTGGTTTTAGATTTAAAAAATCTCAAAATTATGCAAGAATTTCATCTAATTGATTGATTAAAGAGTATTAATTAAAATAAATATTCTAATATTAATAATGTTAAGCAAGTAATGCTTAAAGATAGCTTAGTAAGTAAGTAAGTTAGTAAACTTTATATTCTCAAAAAACATAAAAAAGATAAATTTATTTGTGTTGCCAATTAAACAAATCTTTTTGAGAATTTAGTTCTGGGTTTAGCTCTTTTTGAAAGAACATTTTGTAATTAATTATGTTGAAAAAAAAACTTATTGATTTCTTCTTCTTGAATTGAGAGAATATTTGAGATCAATATTATTTTATTTAATTAAAGCTATGATACTAATATTAAACTTTCTCTATCTTAAAGAAAAAGGTTTAGAGGAGAATAAATAAATATTTGTAAGGCTAGTTTAATAATAAAATGTTTAATTAAAGTAAAATTAAATATAAAGTAATATAAAATAATGAAATGACTTAAGAAAAACAATTATTGAGATAGAATAAGATTTTTAAAAATATTTCTGTTGAATAAATAGTACAAATGCCTGATAGATAGATAGATAGAATGATATATAGATAGATAGAATGATAGATAAATAGATAGATAAGTAGCAATTATAATTTAGAGAAAGGATTAGAGGAATAGAATGATTAATTAGCTATTAGGTATTATACAGATTTTATAATATTTTTATTATTTATTTTGTGAGTGAAGGGAATAATCTGATAAATTACACAATTTAAAAAAATACCTTTTTTGATATAAAAGTTTTTAATATAAAAGAGAGTTGTAGTCTAGATTATTTTGATAAAACTAATTAGAATTAATAGCAGCAATGGCAGACAGTGGAAGTCCAATATTGTTTATAAAAATAGAGGAGACTGTTGACTAGGACAATAACAGGCATTAATAATTTAACTTGACATAAGAAGCTATGCAGCTGTTAACATCAATTTAGGATAGGAATGTAACCAATCCCGCATATTAGATATATATCTCTTTGCAATTAATTATTTAGATAAGTTAATTTACAAAAATAATGTATTTTCTTTTTTAAAGATAGCTGTCTTAGTCATTGCAGGTCCATATAGAACAGGAAAATCCTTTTTAGCGAATAGATTTTTAAAATAGTAAAAACTATAAATTTTATTAAGTTTAAAGCGAAGCAAATATCTAATAAATAAATATTTCTAATATAATAGAATGAATGGATTTGAGATAGGACCAAGTACAAATCCTTGCACAAAGGGAATATGGATATGGAGTAAACCAGTGAGATTAAATGAAACAACAGATATGATCATATTAGATACAGAGGGTTTAAATTCTACTTGTAAATAACTTCCAAAAATCCAATTCGCTTATCGAATAATTCAATAATTAATGTTTATTTTAATGCATAATATTAGAAAGAGATTAAACAATTGACATGAAAATTTTTTCTATTTCAGTCCTTTTGGCAAGTATGTTTGTTTATAATAATTTGGGTCATATAGACGAATAAGCTATTGAGAATCTCTCCTTGGTTGTGAGATTAAGCGAGAATATTTGCATATAGTAATTTAATTCTTAATTTTTTATCAAAACTCATCAAAATCACTTATAGAACTTATAGGAGTTTAATACTAAAAGCTGAAAAGATGAATATTATTAATATTATTTTTTGAAACAAATAATAATAACTCAGTTCAATAATATGCATTTCATTTTAGTGTTTCTCATTTTTAATATTTTTTATTAGGAAAGCAAATGAAGGAGAATCTAAGCTTGGAGAATACTTCCCATAATTTTATTGGATTTTAAGAGACTTCTCATTGGATTTAAGGGATATGACCCCAAATTAATACTTAGAAAATTGTTTGCGTCCTTTACATGGAACTACTCCTGAAATTTTAAAGAAGAATGAAATAAGAGATAAATTCAGATAGTTCTTCAGAGTGAGAGATTGTGAAACTCTAGTCAGGCCTTTGGAAGATGAAGCTAAGCTTGCAAGAATTGAATAATAAGATTGGAATACTCTTCGTCCAGCATTCATGTATGTATATTTTAAAGCATTTCCTACTAATGAGGACTATTTCTAGAAACAATTAATTACATTTGTGATATTAAAATTTTTAAAAAATAATAGAGAAGGAGTCAATAACTTTGAAAAGAAAGTCCTCATGAATATTAAGCCAAAAACAATATAAAATAAAATATTAAATGGAAAAATGTTTATGGGACTTGTAATAGAATATTTGCAAGCAATAAACACAGGAGGCATTCCTACAATATTAAATAGCTTAGAATCCGTTGTGAGCAGCTAAATAAGGAAGGTTTTTGAAGAGGCGAGAGGAGAATATATGAAATTGGTTAATTAATAATTTGCAATTGATAAGCTTCCAATTGAAGATGATAAATTCTAGGCTATTCATAAAGAAATAGTGAATAGTATTTTCTCTTCATTATAAAAGAAATCAAAGAATTTCATAGATGCTGAACAGCTAATAACTTTAAGAAATGATTTATAGTCAATAATGGAAAGCGAATTTAAAATTAGATAAACTTCTAACTAAGAGCAATCTCAAACTAAATGTATGAGGATATTCTTAGAATAATTTTGTGATCTTCCACATCCTCCCTACAGTAATTCCGATTAAATTATTCGAAAATTTGTTGCTGAAAAGTATGATGATATCCAATAAAAGTTAACTCAATACAATTCATAAACTAGTGGATCCTTTAAGTACCAATTGTTCTTCAACAAATTCCCTCAAAAAATTTTTGAATACTTTGACATACTTTTCTAAAGAGTGTATGATCTTTTTTCAAAAGATATTACTGATGCTAAAGCTTTATTATACGAAACCAATTAGACCAAAGAGGTGATTAAAAATTAAGTTCAACTTTAAGATAAGTAAGAATCTATCTATCTTTAAATTAAATACATAATAAGTTAATAAAATAATTATTTTTATAGAACAATTTTAGACCTGCAAAGAGAATTGAATGATTCTTAGAAACAAATAGATAATTTAAAAAGAGAGAACAACAAGCTCAAAAAGAGCTAAGAGAGTAGTGACAAAACCGCATTTGGAAGGATTGAAGAACTTGAAATGTCGATATCTAAAAAGAAACAAAAAATATAAAAACTGAATGAAGTAAATAAATAGTTTTTAAAGATTATATTTGAAGTGAAACGATTAACATGATTAAATTAATTCTAAATAATAGAAACTCTCTGAATATGAAGAATAAATTCATCAAAATAAAATACTATCTAACAAAATAAAGATAGAAAATTAAGGATTAAGAAATGAAATTGAGGAGATGAAAAGAATGGGTAGTTAGCCTGGAAATGGAGTTGCTTAGTAAGAAATTCCTGACTTAATAAACTCTGTCAGAGATTTAAAAACATAAGTTTAATTCATGGAAGATTTTTTTTCGACTAGAAGAACTTCACTGAATGTTAGTATGAACAGTTAAGATCAATAATTTTAGGATTACGAGCAATTTAGAAAAGAGAAAGATATTCTTAAGAAGAATTATAAACAAAAATTGGAATAATATAAATCGAATTTCGAAAATGAAAAGCAGGAATTATAAAGATAAATTGCCGTCTAAGTAAGATATATTGATGAAATAAGAGCTAAAAACATGGAACTTATTAATTAAAATGAAGAGTGGAAGAAAAAATCTATTCAAATTAATGTAATTTCATAAATACCTTTTAAATTTTATTTATAATTTGTTGAAATTAACAAAAAATAGAATTTAATTTCAGAAAACGAGAGATTGAGAGAGTAATTAACGGTAAAACAATAGAGCTTAGAAACAACTACGTAAGTGCTTAATGAGTTTTCTAAGCAGATAGAAAAGATATCAGGTATTAAGTTAGAATTAGAAAACTAATTGGCTTTTACGAAATCTAAGATTTGTGAGCTGATTTCATTTAAAGAGACATTCCCTTACATTCTGAGGGAATCTCTCAAGTATGCTTTGAATAGAAATAGTATGATAAAGCATTCTCTTAGTAAATTAAATGACGAAGATATTAATCAAGTAAAAGATTGCTTTGCAAAAGCAGGCATAGAATTTAGGTTTTGAATCAATCAATCAATATTCTTTTTTAAATGAGTTTAAATTAAAAAATAAATCCTTTATAACAAAATGTAGCTAGCCTGCCTTCCTTCCTATTTATGTATTTCAAATTCGTCATTGATTATTCTAACTGTTCATAGAGTTGTTTGTTCCTTTCTCAACTTTCTTAAATTTATACTTTCCTTTTTCATAAAACAAACTTTAATATTTTTACTATTGTATGAAACTAAATTATCAAAACTCTATCTTTTTAGGAATCTATTAAGTATTAGAAGTAGAAGTTATTCAATACTTATCTAATAATTAAATACAAAAGAAATACTGTGATTTTGTTAAATAGAATAATAAATTTAGTAAGAATTGTTGGATTTTTATCTTTGTAATTCATTAAAATCTATAGTTTTTAATTATTTTTGTATTGAAGATTATCTGTGCATGAGTGCTTTTTAATAAAATAAGTGCTATTAAACTTCAATTAATAAAGATTTCTATCTATTTTAAGCAATACCAATAAACTGATAATTAATTTAATATATTTATTCAACAAAAAAAGAAAAAAGAAATGGCTGATAATACTGGAAAACCAATTTTATTTATAGATATTCAAGAAGGGAAGGATAAAGATAATAATCCAACCTATTTATGCAATCTAACAAACGAAGCATAGAAGCTGCTTTCATCAATAGGAGATAGAAATGTATCCAATATTCTTTAGAAATATTATTAGATAAGTTTGAAAATCTCAAATTATCATATTAGGTTGCAGTTTTAGTAATAGCAGGCCCTTAAAGAACAGGAAAATCTTTCTTAGCAAATAGATTTCTTAAATAGTAATTCCCTTTTATCAATAGCATTATAAATTTGAGTCTAACCAATCAATATAAAATGATAATTATAGAATGGATGGTTTCGCAATAGGCCCAACAACAAATCCTTGCACAAAAGGTATTTGGATATGGAATAAACCAGTGAGATTAAATGACTCTACAGATATGATTATTTTAGATACGGAAGGATTAAATTCAGTGTGTAATAATAGATTTTATTATCAAATAATACAAATTCTTATGCTTTATTTAGCTTAAAAGAAGATATTTAATGGGTATTAATGTATTTTATCGAATTATTAAATTAGAGAGAGATTAGACCATCGATATGAAGATATTCTCAATCTCTGTCTTGCTTGCAAGTATGTTTATCTATAATAACCTTGGTCATATTGATGAATCTGCTATTGAAAATCTTTCTCTTGTTATAAGACTTAGTGAGAATATTTGTATTCAGTAAAATACTTACTCAAATTCTATTTTATCAGAAACTAATTTTTTCTTTTGATAGGAAATCAACAGACGGTGATTAAAAATTAGGAGATTTCTTTCCACTTTTCTATTGGATTTTGAGAGATTTCTCACTCGATCTAAGAGGTATGAGTGCTAAAGAATACTTAGAAAAATGCCTTAGCAGCGTACCAGGAAATACACCTGATATATAGAAAAAAAATGAAATTAGAGAGAAATTTAAATAATATTTTAGATATAGAGATTGTGAAACTTTAGTGAGACCTCTTGATGATGAGCATAAATTAGCCCGTATCGAATTATAAAACTGGAACTCTCTCCGTCCTGAGTTTACGTAAATTAATACTGAGAAGTTTTTTCCTATATGCACAAATGATTTTTTTATAAATAATAAAGATAAGGAGTGAGTAATTTTGAAAGAAAAGTTTTAGCAAATTTAAGACCAAAGACAATATAGAATAAAGTTTTATCAGGAAAAATGTTTTTAGGATTGGTGTAAGAGTATTTATAAGCAATAAATACAGGAGGTATTCCAACAATCTTAAATAGTTTGGAATCTGTAATAAATGGATAGATAAGAAAGGAGTTTGAAGAAGCTAGAGGAGAATATTTAAGAAGAGTTAATCAAGTTTTCAGTGTAGATAAATTACCAATGGATGAAGAAAAATTCTCCAGTATTCATAAGAGTATCGTTGATGATATCTTCAATACCTTAAAAATTAAATCAAAGAACTTCTTAGATTCTGAATAGCTAGTTATTCTTAGAAAAGACCTTTAAGAAATCATGGATTCAGAATATAAAATTAAATTGACTTTAAATACTTAAGTGTCAGAAAATAATAGTTAAAAAATATTCCTAACTTTGATTTAGAGATTGTCTCTTCCAATTTTTGCCAACTCCGATTAGATTTAGCCTAATTTTCTGATATAAAAGTTTGAGGAATTATAAAAATTGCTATAATAATACAATTAATCAGCAGGAGGAAACTTTAAATATTAAATCTTTTTCTAAAAATTTCCTGGAAAGATATTTGAATATTTCAATTCTGTTATTGGAAGAATTTATAAACTATTTTAAGAAGATATATAAAAACTAAAAGTAAAACTTTAATAATCGAATGAATCATCAGACCTTATTCGAAACCAGATTGAACTTTATGAAAAGTAAATATTTTAATTATGTCTTGAGGCGATTTTATTAAAAAATATTTTAAGAATGAATAAAGATATGCAAGCAGAAATAGATGAATATAAAAGTGAGGCAGATTAGCTCAGGAGAGAGAAAAAACTCTACTCTGCTGAAACAGGTGAATAAATGAATTTTGGTAAAACTGAAGAATTCTAAATGCATATTGACAAGCTAAACTAAAAGATATAAAAATACAAAGATGTAAGCTTTTACTTGCTTAAATAAATTAGAATTAATTTGGAGAAGAATAATTGTATCTATTAAATTAATTTTAACTAAATAGGAAAATTAAGAACTTTAAGAAACTCTCCATAAGGTTAGATTAGAACTCAGTGAAAAAAAGATAGAGATTCAATAGTTAAAAAAGGATATGGAAGATTTATAAGGAATTGAATAGTCAGGAGTTGCAGGAGAATTAGCCTAGGAGCTACCTGAAGCCTTACACATTATTAAAGATTTTAAATCACAAGTAAACTAAATAGATGATTTCTTTTCGACCAGGAGTTCTCTAAACAGTAGTATTGCTAGTGTAGAATCGTTTAATAAAGACTATGATGCATTTAGACAAGAAAAGATTTAACTAAGATTAGAATTTAAATAATAATTGGATAAATTTAAAAAGCTTGTGGAAGTAGAAAAAGAAGGATTGAAGAAAAATATAGATGTGCTGAACAGCTACATTAATGACCTACGTGCTAAGAATATGCAATTAATAACATAGAATGAGGAATATAAAAAATAAGCTAGCATTTTTAATGTAAAATATAATTATTTTAATAAAGTTTACTATATTAACTTACAATTATTATTATTTTTTAAATTAGGAGTTTAATGATGAATTTAATAAGTTAAAAGAAGCGTTTTCGGCTAAATAAAGTAATCTAGATCTATAATAATAACTTAATTAGTAACTTTAGAGTGAAATACAAAAATTAAATGAAAGATAACTACTTTTGGAAGCCCAGTTGGGAGAAACAAAAGTAGAAAACGTAGAACTTAAATCTTTTAAAGAAGACATCTATTATATAATGAGAGAAGCCTTAAAGTTTGTTTAAAATAAAAATAACTCTTTGAAGAATTCTCTAAAGAGACTGAATGATGAGGACATAAAATCTTTAAAGTCTTGTTTTTCTGCAGTAGGAATTGATATGAAATGATGCTATCTAATCAAAGAAATTAGACTATTAATTAATCTTTGTAAATAAATGAATAATCATCAAATATAATTAGCTAAAATTTATAAAGTTTACATACTTACTTATTACTTTTATGTTACTTGCATGATAACTTTTCAAAAATGATGATTGATCAATTAATTAAAAAATAATGGAATGAAAGAAATATATTTTGATTATCTTTATTTTTTTAAAACAAAAACCAATTTAACTTATTTTAGTGAGATCAGTCAATGATGATATTTATTTTAATGGTTAATATTATCTGGATAAGTATAATATATGATGGTGGAGAATGTTGCTTAAATTGAAAAACAAATGAGAGTAAGAAAAAGGTTATTTAAAGGATATAGTTAAGTAAATAAATATTTGATAATTTTAATAGAAGTTTAATGAATATCTAAATAGAAAGTAAATTTAATATAGAGGTAAGCAAGTATTTATCTATCATTCTATCTATTTATTTTATTATAGTGGCTGGCTTAGTTTAAAGTGATTATATTATAGTTTTCAATAGTTATTTTTCAGCATAGTATTTCTGAAGTCATCTAGATGGATGAAATTACTATTTCCTTCTTGAGAAATGTTATAGATAAAATCCTTTAATTCCTCCTCTTTTATATCATCATCTATTTCATCTACTATTCTCTTTAGGGTTTCTATTGATATAGTGTTTTTGGAATCTGGTTCAAATAATTAGAATATCTTATCAACTCCTGCTTTTGTATTCTTTTCAGCCATTTTTTAGCTTATTTGCTACTTAAATATATCTAAAGTTATTGCTTCATTATTCTTTTATTATCTCTCTATTAATTCTAGGAATATTTCTACCAAAATCGGGTTCTTTTTTGCATACTCTCCTTATTTCAAAATATCTAAATATTTTATCATTAGAATTTGATTCTATTATATATAATTTTTATTTACCTAGTAATTATTAAGGATCTAAACTTCCCTTTCCATTTATATCAAACAAGTTGAAAATATTAGTCAGCTAATCCTCATCATCTTCATTAAGATTTTAAAACTGTGCTTGCCTGTTAGTAGGAGTAAAATTCTTTTTGCGCTACATTCTTAAATTATCTAATCTATAAATTAATCAACAAAATCACTTAATTGTAAATTTTTTTAATAATAAATTAATGATATTATTCCTTTGAAAGTATGTGATATTATAGGAAACTCACCAATCAGTCAGCAATCATTAATTAATAACATCAAATTACTTCTCCAAAGATTTATATAAAAAAGCACTTAAAATATAATTAAAAAAGAAATAATGTTATCATTAAAAAATAAAAAAGGTAATGATTTGATACAATAATATATAATTTGAGTATTTTTAAATTAGTAAAAAGAAATAAAAATAAATATATTTATCTGACTTATCAAGCAATATACATTCATTCATTTAGTGAGATAGATAGTTAGATACTAAAAATGAACAAAAAGATAGAATGATAATAAATAGATAGATAGATATAAATTATGTTTAATTAAATAAGAATTTTAGAATTGAAAAGATAGTTTCATTAGTGATTTTAATCTCTATCTGAAGCATATGAGCTAGCAATACCAGCTAAACCTTAAACGGCTAACTTTACTTCAACATCTAAATAAATTTAAAAATTAGATTTTTACTTAAAAAAAATTATAATAAATTAATTACCCTATTTAATATCTAAACCTTAGAAATTTCTTCCAGTATAGTGGTCTAAAGTCTAGAAAATACCCATAATAGCAACTTTATTTTCTTCAGAGCTGTTTATAACAATTTTAATTATTTAATTATATTGTAATCGATTTTAGTTCAATTTACACTGCAACTAAAGCTTATGAACTTTGAGCTACTTTTTTCTTTTCAGCTTCAGTGTCTTCTGGTTCTTATTCTATATCTTCTAAATTTAAATCTTCTACGGCCTAGTTCAACCCATCAATTAGGAAATAATTACTGAAGGACTAGTTTCTTAAGGCCATTTCTAATTCAAAAGGAGTAACAATAAGCTTGTAATACTTTTTAAGATCGAATAATGAATTTCTATAGCAAGATACAATAACAAAGGCTTCTACTTCAGGGAAATTATTTAGCTTTGCTTCATTTAAATTATCTAAATAGAGTAAAAAATGTAACTTTATTGATTGATAGCATTAAAATAAAACTATGGTTGATAGATAAATAAATGATAAATTACTCATATAAAATATGTAGAACTTCTTATTTGCGTATTTAATGACTGACTTCACTCTTTCAGTAACTTGTCTACAGAATTATGTATTAGGATTCTAAATAAGAATACCAAAGCATTTAACTTCTTTTGCTTATTCTATCATAGCTAAACGCTTAATGAGATTTCTATTTGCTACAGGAGGACATTCCTTTATTTCGTTATCAAATACATTTATAGTTTCAATACCAAACTTATCCTTGGCAAAGAATATCTTTTCCAAGACATCTGAATCCTAATGTCCAGTAAATATCATTTAATACTTAATGGAGCTATCTAGGGGTTTGTTGAGATAATACCCATAGAATAAATGGTTAATCTACTCCTTTTCATCTAGCTAAATCAAGGCTAAAGTTACATTGCTTATTTCACTTAATGCTTTTTAAATTTGATCGCTTAAATAATGCTAGTACTAGTCAACTAAGACCTTTTTCAAATAATTTTTAAAATTATCATTCCATTAATTGTCATCTGCATAATAAATATTAATATTTTACAATGTAATTTTTCTATTTTCCTTCTTCTGATTGAACATGCTATTCAACCTTCTCTTTAAATCCTGCAAAATCAATGTGAACTTTAGGCAAAATATACTTAATCTTCTTTTACTATTCTTTAGATTCTGATAGACAAGCAACTCCAAAATGAAAGATAATATCGAAATTAATATGGCTGCTTCCTACAATATCTACACAACAACTATTCTTCAAGCTAAGTAATATTTATTTATTTATTATTTAAATTTAATTATGCTCATTCTAGTGTTTTTGGGATAATTTACTGATCTGAAATGATATAAATATTGACTAATGGTAGTATCTTTTAAATAGCTGATTAAACTTTAATTGCGTCAGAAAGATTCTCAACTGGGAACTGTAGAATGATGCTATAAATTACAAAAGTATTTTCTTTAATAAAGTGATGTCACTTGAATTATTCTAATTCTATTTACTCCTTGTATTGTTTGGATTTAATTTCCTCAATAATTGTAGGAATGTCATAATACTCTTCAAATGAAAAATGATCAGCTTGCTGTTTGTAGAGGGGGTTTTCTTTCCACTCAAATCCTTGCATCATTGGTTCTTTCTCTGCCATTTTATATTTCCTTCTTTAAGCTTTATTTTAATTGATTGGGCCTATTAAAGTGAGTGCTATTGCTTTATTCTATCTAGTTTCAAATTATTTGTTTTTTAAAGATATTCTGATGAGTCAGATGTTCTACTATTTTTTAGAGGAGTTAAAGTATATCTTAGAATTGGAAAATTATCCTTTAGAATAATTATTGATTATGATGGAAGAATTATTATGATAAATCTTTTTAGCTTTTTGATAATTTTCTTGCGAGATTCTGCTTTTCTTTTTTTAATTAAATTAGGTTTTAAACGGATTAAATTTAGCTAATAAATGATTAATTAAAATGAAAAATTTAAAGTTAAATAGTAAAAAAGTAGGATGTAGAAAATTTAAAAAATGCAGAAAGAATTTGATAAGGATTTGAGGTGGATATTTTATAAAAATAAAATTAAAGAAAAAAGAGTGGTAATTAAAATAAATATTAATTGATATGTATCAAACAAAATTTATTTATTTATTGGCTGGCTATTCACTTTTCTTTCTCTTTCTCTCTTTCTCTCTTTCTCTCTTTCTTTCTTTTTTTCTTTGCTATTATAATATTCTAAGTATATCAAGTAAACTAAACTAAACTACTTTCATTCATTCATTCATGAATCCTTTCCAAATTTATAACACTTTACTTAACCCCATTTTTATAAATTTCATCATTTTAATAAAAATTACTACTTTATAATTATTAATTAATCAGGTAACTTTGAGAATTTATTTGATTTGATTGATATCTTCTTTTCTTTCTCATCCATTAAAAATACGGTGCAACTGCAAAGTGCGCAAACAAATAAATAAATAAACAAAGAAAGAAACAAAGCTCCTCCACTTTATTAAGAATATTTTATTTATTATTTACTATAAAATTAAATTAAAATAAACTTAGGTTTGAGAAGAGAATTGAGAGTCAAATAATAATAATAATTATAATTATAAAGATGTAGTCAAGTAATTAATTAGAGAACTAAATAAACTATAGAGATTTTACAAGTAATTAAGCAAACAAGAAGAATTTATCAAGAAAACAAACAAACAAAGAATAAAATGAAGGAAGAGCATAAGGTAAAATCTGAACGAATTGTAGTGGTGAAGCGGGGGAATAAATAACAGAATATGAATGAATTTACTTGTATTTTAAGAAGAGAGTAAATTATAGTAAAATTGAGAGTAGAGCAATTGATTTTATGAATAACTATTAAAAATTAATAATTTTTTTTTTATTAATAAAACTAAATTTGAGGGAGAAGAAGTGGAAACACAAAGCAAAGAAGAAAATAAGAATAAAGTAAAGAAAAATAAGGATTTAAAGCTGAAAAAAAAAATATTAAAGAAACAAAGAAGAAGAATAATTAGAGTTTAGAAAAGAGTGAAATCAAAAAAGATTAAATTTTAACTCTAAATAAGAAGACAGACATACTTGAAAATAAAGCTAAGCCTGAGTTGCAAAGATTTAAGTAATAAGTAAGTAAGTAAGTTAGTTCAAGGGGACAAAGAAAGATGGATGGAAGTCCTGCGAATAAAGCTGAAGCGTCTTCTTCTTAATAAAAATCAAATTAGTTCGAAAGCCCACAATCCTTAAAAGTTTAGGAAAATTGTGAAAGCAAGAGTGAGGATAATATGAGAATACTAACCAAAAATTTAGAAGATGGGAAAGATGTAGATAATGAACTGCAAAATCATACAAATGAATCAAGCGGTAACAATCAATTGATTCAATCAATCAAAGGAAAGAATGATATTACTGGATAGAAATTGAACTAGGATAACGGCTGTCAAAACTTAAAAAGCAGTAGAAGCAGTTCATCCAATTCATAAGTCGCCAGTCACACAAGCAATAATAATATCTAAATTAACGATAGCTTCCACCATAGCGATAACCTAAATTACCATAATTAAAGCATAAGCAGCAATTCAAACAATTAATCTCAAGATGTTCATAGCAGTAATAACGCATCAGAGAGACAGAATTCTTCTTCCAATTCTTCAAGAAACATTTAAGTAAACTAGGATCTGTAAAAAAAATTATCAGCAAGCAGCGATTCAGGAATTTAGAATAATAGTGAAGATTAGCACAAAACTTTACTACCTATGTCTATTATGGCCCAATCTGCAATTCTATTTGATTAAAGCTAATAGGATGGGAATTAGAATTAGAATAATATTTTATTGTAATAAGATAAGCACTCTGAGGATGCTTCCTCTTCATCATAGCAGCAGCAACTATTATAGCCAGATCAGTAATTAAATTAATATCATCGCTATCACAGAAATTAGTTCAATTATGCTCTCAATCGCAGAAGTCATAGTCAATCGAGGGAATAAGATTATGAAGAGAGTGCTTCATCTTCTTCATTCTCGAAGTCATCAACAAAGAAAATAGGAGATAATGCTAGTGGAAATGCAAATAATAATGGTAATAGCAATCAAATGAGCAGTAGTATGATAGTGGCATCAAATGTAACTCACAAAAGTAATAGTAATAACAATAGCAATAACAGCACACATAACAGTAATAATGCTAATACTAATTTCTCCAATAATCTGGGAGTTAATGCTTCTTTAGATAAAATAAGCAACACTGGAGGAACAACAACTAATAAAAAGAAAGCCATACGTTATAAAATGTTTGACAGTTCTCTCCTCAACTGCTTCGTAAAATAGTAATCACATAACACAAGCTCCAAAAGCTCTAAAAATAATAGTAATATGGATTCTAATGATTCTCATGATAACAATAGTGGACCAAATAGTAGAGTTATTAATGAAAAAAAGCATAAGGATGGAAAGTAAGCAGCAGCAGCAGTAGCAGCATCTTCAGTAACAACCGCTCCAATTGCATAGATGTTATATGGACCTACCAAGGAAGAATTGAATCAAAAGTTATTGGAGCCAGTTGGACATCGTCGCACAATTTCATCTAATTTACATGCTCTAAGCTAATAAGGAGGTGGTAGTTCTTCTTCAGGATCTTCAATTTCATCATCTACAAACAACAATAACAACAACAGCAACAATATTTAGGGATAAAAATAACAAATTGCTTAGGTAGTATAATTACCTATTATGTTTAACTCTTTTGGACCTATTTCCAATTCTAAGTAAGAATCCTCTACCTATTCTCACTTCCAAGGGCCTGTTTATTCATAAAAACTACTAAATTTCTATCACGAAAGCTCTTCTTCATCATCTTCTGGTGATAACCTATAATCTTTTTCCCAATAATTATAGACTAAAAAGAAATCTTACTAACCTTTTAGCTCTATAGGAGGAGATGCAAATTTGAGTGTCGATTAAAGAGATGAATTTGAAAAATATTAAGAAATTCTACCTGCAACAAATAGCCAGGGAAATGATTTATTATAATTCCCTCAAGTATAGAACAGCTCTTGCTTGGGAAATAAATTACCCACTGTAGTTACTGAAGCTGAAGACACAGAAGACGATGATATCACAAATGCCTTCTAAGAGTGGTCAATTAACATATCTCCTCAAGCTGCTAATTCAATCAATACAAACACTCTCTCACCAGAGTTTAAAATGGCAAATAAGGATTTCCCCCCTCAATTCCATTAAATCCACCACTAGCAGTAGATATCAAATTTAGGAGATAATTTCGAAGAAATATAAGATGAAATAGATAAACAAGGTACACTTAAATAATAGTATTTTGGAGAAAATGATAACAATGAATCTTTTATGAAAACATAAGATAAACCCACCAATTAATAGTAGTAGTAACAAAATCTCATGCCCCTCACTCCTTAGCTAAGTATGTAAGAATAAAGAATAGATGAAAATATGTATTAATAGCCACTGTAACATGGAATGTATTATGATCATTAAACCCTTTAACCTTAATAATAAGATGGCTAAGATGGAATGTTATTTTATTCTGAAAATAGCTTTAGAATTTAGAATTTAGTATTATAATAGCAATAACAATTCTTAGTTTAGTAATCGTAGCATTAGTAGCAATAGCCAATTACAGTCATGGCCATACCAATAGCATAATCTAATGAAGCATAAGCAAATATCTTTTTCCCTCCAAATGAAAAATTCATAACCCATCCTTAATTGCACACAGGATCATTAATCCTTCCTCCATAATAAAATGAAATAAACAATATAATTAGTAGTCCTTCAGTCATGAACCAAAGCTTACAAATTTCTACACCACCAAGCAACAACTTTAGTAATTAATCAAAGCTTATTGAAAGTAAGAAGCAGTACTAAATAGGGGATTTAACTCCTCGTGAGGCTTATAATACTCTCAGTACAAGTAAGGATATTTATTAAATTTCTTTTCTAAAATTAAAGAGAAGTAGCTTTTAAAAAAATAGGAGAATTAGAGATAATTTAATAGAAAATAAATAAAAAAGTATTAAATATAGCTTTTATTCTTTATTACCACTGAAATCATTGATATGATTGAAGAATATTATTAGATATTTTGTTGGAAAGGGAAAAAAAAGAATTTTAGTTAGAAAATGAAAGATTTATTTTACTTTTTTATTGATAAATCTTCCTTCCTTCTTCTATTTTAATTATTAAAATAAGAATGGATAATTTTTAAAATATTTGAAAGGATTTTATTCAAAATTTTTGATTTAAAATATAGATCCTTCAAGTAAAAAGAGTGTTTGCATGAAATCGCCAAAAGAAGATAACTTCTTTACAACAACATCAAATGCTTCCTCTACGAATAAGATCATCAATAAGACAACAAACATTCACTCGACAACTGTGACTGATGAAAGTCTAATAGACAATGTAAGTTAGTTTCTTTAAAATATATTTAAATTCTTCCATCCATATTTGTTGTTGGATAGATAATTAGATACATTTATTATATAAAAACTACATTTATTTTTATTCAGTATTTATTTTATTTTCTATCCAATATTTTCAAAATTTGGGAGTTTATTAAATAAGTAAAAATCAAAATTCAGTAAGATTTTGAATTGGGGAGAAATAAGTATTAGAAAGCTGATCTTTTATTTTATTCATTTATTGATTGATTGATTAGTTAATTTAATCAATAAATTTTATTTATACTTGATTGAATAAATTTTATTTGGATTATTAAGATATTGAAAAGAATTAAATTAGGATAGATTCTGATAATTAATTCCGCTTTGAATATTCTTGTCTACTTTTTAATTTAAATTTAATTTTATTATTAAATATGAAATTCATAATTTAAATGATAATTTTGAAATTAACCAACTTTAAGAGATTAATTAACTCTCTTTAAAAATGAAACATAAATTAATTATTAAGTTCTAAATAAAATTATTGAAATTTATCTTATTTATGATAATCTGACATAGTCTGGTAATAGTACATCAATTAATATCCTTTTTATTATTAAACTATAATAGCTAAATTAACATTATCCAACAATTACTAATAGTGATTTAGGAATGATGTAGAAGAACTAATACTTCACTTCGCAAATACCTATTCCTGTAGGCTAGATCAACAATCAAGTCAATATAACACCCATCATTTACAACAGCTAAGCCTATCTGAGCGATGAAAAAATGTCTTATTAGTAAATGAACAATCCTTCAGGATAGAAGATGAAGACACAACCTAATCCATAGACTACCTCTTCCTCTCAGTTTATTTCTAATAGCACTGGAAAATATAATTTCATGTAATCAAATTTAGGATTTAAGACTTAATTAGAGAACATATAATTTGTAAATACTAATGTCTAAAACGGCTTAAGAAGCAGTGAGTGTTATCCTCAATCTCCTTCACCTAATCAAGATTTTATGAATTAAAGAAAGAGCTTGCACGTAAGCAGCTCTACTGGCTCTAATTATTTTAGTGATCAAAAATAAATAATACCCTAAGCATTAAACTTCTAGATTTCCTAATAGCAATAGCCTCCTTTGCTGTTGACTTCATCAAACCACCTTTCAACATCAAGTGATGCTTCTGGCCTCTTTAACTAGCACTACAACCTAAAAACAGCAGAATCTAGTGATTTTGGAAATTAATCCATTCCAACATTTAAGAATACTCAATCCTCTATGACTAATATGCAAGCTCTTTAATAATAACAATAACAACAAATTTTCCATTAAAATTCCATAAATTAAAAGATTAATCATATTTACCAAAAGCCAGATATGGTATCTTAAGCCTCTTCTTCATCTACCTCATCTGTTACCTCCTCCTAATAATAAGCATATCAATAGAAGAAAGCAAATTAGGCAATGTAATAATAGTTTCCAAATGTAGATGCATCTTATTCACAAATGTAATAGCAAGGTAATAATGTTTAAAATAATAGTAATAACAATTATAGACAGCAGCAATTGCAATTTGTCCCTAAAAAAAATCTAACTTAAGAAAATCAAAACTAAAATAATTTTTAAAATACTTCAGGAAACAGTAGTAATAGTAGTGGAAGCAATTAAAATAACAGCAGTATGAATAACTAAAGCAATAATCCTTAGTAAAATCAATATCCTTACCATCACAAAAGACAGTAATCTCATACCAGCCAAAGCGGATAGAAGTAGAATTAAAATTAAATATAACAAGTTTATCTCCAGAAGTCGTAACAATAGTAGTAGAAGAATTAATAAAAGTAAAATAATTAGCCCTCATCTAATTAGAATAATATGAAGAATTCATAACATGAGACTAAACCAAAACTATAAAATAACAATAAAAATAACTAGCAATAGTAATAATAGCAATAATAACAACAACAATCAAATAAAAAGTCTAATTAAAATAATAGCAATAATATGAACATGAGTTAAAGTAATATTAATAATTGCAATAATAATAACAACAACAATAATAATAACAACAACAATAACAACAATAATAATAGCAACAATAGTAATAATATTGACAATAAATAAGGAGGTAGACATAGACACACAGTTTCTGAATCTTCTACTGAATATAAGATTGATCTTAAGAAAGTAAATAAATATTAGGTTATCTTTTTTAAATTATTTTAATTATTATTATTTTATTTATAGATTAATGACGATGGCAGAACTACTCTAATGATTAAGAACATTCCTAATAAATATGAATAAGATCTCCTTCTCTAAACTATCAATAAGAAGCATAATAATACTTATGATTTCTTCTATCTCCCAATTGATTTTACTGTAAATAACTTTTATTTCATTAAATTCAACTAAACAATTTTACTTATTAAAATAAAGAATAACTGCAATGTTGGCTATGCTTTTATTAATTTTAAAGAATCTAGATTTATTGAAGCCTTTTATAGAGAATTTAATGATTAAAAATGGAAGAAATATAATTCTGATAAGGTAATTAAATTAATTCATTAATTTCTAGTTTTAATTTAATATGATTTATTTATTTAATAGGTATGCTAACTTTGCTATGCAAGAATTCAAGGTAGTGAAAGCTTGAATAATCATTTTAGATCATCATCTGTTATGAATCAAAAGGTAAATATGCATGCTTAAAAGTTAAAGTTAATTAATTAACTAATATGTTTTATTATTTATTTTAATTAGGATAACAGATACAAGCCATTATTTATTATGGATAATAAAGATAAAACAGCTATTTAACAAATTGTTGATTAACAGGTAAATATTTAACTAATGATTAACAATAAGTATTGAATTAAAATTATTTTATCTTATAGAAAAAAGATATAGAGAAAGAAAAGAAATGAAGATGATATTGTACTTAATCATATAATTAGTAGTGAGATGAAAAGTGAAGGAATGAATTTTTACATAAATGCACACACAAACACACACACACTCTCAAATAAATAAATAATCAAACAATTTCCATTCTTTTTTTAAAGAAAAGTTTATATTTTTCAATAAATTTAATTCAACTAATTAATTTTATAGATACTCAACTAATTGAATTTGACAACAAAAATTTTTTTTTATTCATAAAATTGGTTAAATCCTTCCTTCCTTCTGCTTCTTTCACGAATTCAATCATTATTTAATTAATGATCAACCAATATCCTTATTCATTTTAGCTTCTTATATATCTCATGATTATGATATGATCATGATGAATGGTTCTCTGAAGTAATAACAAAATTCTCATTTAGAATTATCGACCAAAGAGGAACTCATCAATCATAAAAAATCTACAAAATTTAACTAAAATAACTAATAACAATAAAAACCACTTATTTCTCCTTTCCGTTTCTCATTTTTTAAAGCTTATCTGACCAACAAAAAAAAAAATTTCATTATGAAATTTTCTATGAACCTAAATATTTATCTAACCTCATACTTAATCATAAATTTATTATTTATTCAAACAATTAAGTATTTTTTACATATTCATTTCTGTTTTTATAAGTTCTCTCTTCAAAATTGCCTTTCATCATCATCTACATCTTTATCATCTTTCATAATTTTCTTAATTCTTAATTATTTTACCAATCAATGAAATTCTCCTTTCTCTATCTATTAGCATATAATCAATTTAAATGATGATAGAAGAGGAAAAGGTAGGCATTCAATAAAGTTAATAAATAGAATAATATATTAATTCCTAAAATAATTTAATTAAATTTAAAAGATAACTGTAGACAGGAGAGATTATTTAACTGCTAATTTTATTAAAATTAAATTTATTTTATTTAATTAATTAGAAAGGAGAAAAAGATTCTATCCTTAGTAAAAAGCAAGTAATTAATAGCTAATCTATTAAAAATAAAGATGTAAAAAAATAAAATGTTTTGATTAATTTGTTTTTAGTTTATTTGAATCTTAATCATTTCATATTGAAAACAATTTTTTTAAAAATATATAAATAATCAAACAAATCGTACTTTAGTAGAATAAAAATAAATTAATTAATAATAAAGGAGATAATAACCAAAGAATAATAAATGAATATAGAAAGAATGATAGAAAGATACTCTAGCAATCAATCAATATTTTTCTTAACAAAAAAGAAATTTGTTTTTATTTAAAAATCAATTTCTATTTATTGTTATAAAAGACATTATTAAGCAAATACTTTTTACAAATATTTGCTAAAAATCTTTAAAGAATTAATTGTTCTTAAAATTGTACTGATTGTTAAATATGCCATATTTTGTTTTTGTTAATTTTATGAAAGAAGTGGTTGGTCATAAATTATCAGGTATTATTTTAATTAATATAATAAAAAGTTTAAATCAAATAAATTAATTATAAATCAAAATTTTAAGGTGAAACTTGGGTTTGTTAAATTAACATAATAGGTACTACTTTAAGGTCAATAAAATATCCATCTTGTAATTTATAGCTTTTTTTAGGAATAAAGAGTACTATTGGTTTAAAAAGAAATTTAATAAAAAAACTGAATTATTTGTATGTAATTGATTGTTGTGGAAGGATAGATAATGTTAGTTAGTTATTTAGTTAATTCAATTAAGAAAGATTATGTTAAAAAACTTTAATAATCTTTGCCTGTGTCTGTGTATGTACCAATTTTATAATTAAAGAAAAGAATAATTAAAAGATCTTATCAAACACTATTTCAGAGAATTCTACTATTTAATATTAATGAGATCAAGTTTTGCGCCAGTGTCTACTCCCATGGCAGAGGTATAATATATGAAATAAATGTAGATAAAAATGCATTTTAATAATTTATTTAAATAGGCAGAACCTGAATTTCTGAGTTAGTATAAGCATCTCATTTAGATCTTAGAGAATCCAGCAAAAACTTTAAAAGATGGTGAAGTAATTGAAAATTATTATCCTAAGATACTTTTTAAGTATTGAATTGTATGTAAAACAACAGGTAATATACTCATAAATAGAAAATCATGCTTATCTGAAGAAATTCTTTGGTGAGAATATATAAGATAAATCAGCAGCTCTATAAGTATTTTCTATTTTTATAATCTATTTATTATTTATAAAATTTAGTATTGTTCTACTATCTTACTTACAATTATATATTTTACTAAAATAGCTCTGTAAAAACATGTCAGTTTAGTTCTTTAAAAGAGGAGATATTGTTATGGCTTAAGGCGATTAGAGTGATAATAAACTTTATGTCATTCTAGAAGGTAAAGCAGCTATTGTCATTAACTTTAAAGGGCCAAAACCACCTGATGGAGCTATCTTTGATATTGAGTTATAGTAAATTTTAACATATTAAAGATAATTTTAATAAATTCACTTATCACACACGATCATAATAAATGTAAATTCTTAAATTTTTTGTAAATCAGAGAAAAGATAGAAAGAGAACGCCAAGAGAAATTGCAGAGTTAAGAAGAATAAATTGATTAAGAATTACTTGAAAAAATTATTTAAGTATTTAAGAAAGATAAAATAGAAGATAAAAAGAAGTACATTCCTTTTGGAGAGGATCCTGCAATGCAGTAACGTACAGATATAAACAAGCATTTAAGGGAATTGATTGAAAATAAGAACAGCGTTCTCAAACCAAAATACTAAACTAAAAGGCATTATTAATTTAGAAATTCCAGTTCTTCACTTAAGCCTCCCTTCAAAGTTGTATTATAACTAATATAGTAGAAAAAGAAGGAAAGATTAGAATTATATTAAAAATAACTTGAACTTAGAGATAATTCTATTAATGATCCAGAAGGTTTTTCAGCAAAATATCTTGATAGTAAAAAATAGAGTATCTCTTCAGTTTGTGACACTCCTAGAATGAAAAAACTATAGCAGGAGCAGCAAGAATTAATGGAGAGAAAATTTTAACAATAAATTGATTCATTCGGTAATAAAGTAAATGAAATTGGGAAAGGAACAGGGTTTGGTGATAAAGCACTTCTTGCTGCAAATCCTAAACAGGCAGTCCGTAATGCCACAATTATTGCTACAACACCACTTCTCTGTATAATTGTGCAAAGAAAAGTAAACCTTTTTCTACATTTAATTAAAATTAATCTTGCTATTTATAGGATTTTCTAAGAGTAGTTGAGAATTTCTCAAAAGAAGCAATCTTTAAAGAAAAGATTATCACAAAGGAATTTAAATTTTTTAAAGACATAAGCTCTACTTCCTTAAAAGAGCGTCTTTTGTATTACTTCTAAGACATTAATCTCTTAAAAAATGAGTTTGTTTGCAAAGAAGGAGAGGAAGGAGAAGGCTTTTATATACTAGCAGAAGGAAAAGTAACTTTACAAAAGAGATTAGAAGACTAAAGCAATATCTACTACTAGAAGTATCAAAATATAAGCATTTGCACTATAGAAAGACCTACTTTCTTCTGTGAAGAAATCATTTTTAGTAAAGAAGTTAAAAATAAGTAAAGATAATTTTTATATATTATTCGAAATTTAAAGTATTTGTAAATAAAATAATAGACATAAATACACGATTTAAGTAGCTAGCTAAAAGGCACACTTATTCTATTGTTCTAAATCCAATTTTATTTATAAGTTCCCTAAAGATGCTATTGAGGAATTACAGTAATTTTATATTGCTAGAGACTAATCTTATAATCAGCTATTCTAATACTGCAAAGATGTACAATTAAGCAATGAGCAATTAAAAAAAGCAAATGAAAAAGCAATTAATGATAATGTTCATGTTATGAATTTTTAGCAAAACAAAGTAATTAATTTAGTCATACTCTTATTTCCATTAATTAATATTCTTTTAAATATTTAAATTATGAAAAGGATCTCTTTACTTAAATGAAAAGTACTTGTATCGATTGTTAAGTTAAGAAGGTTATTCCTAAACTTATAGAATAATTTGAGAGCTAACAGACAGTAGTCCTTCCATCAAATAAGTTATAATTGGATGAAGATTATGACCCAGCAATTCAAGATTTTTGCTCCAAAGTTGAAATTGTCATGAAAAAGAATTTAGAAGAAAGAGAAATTGTAAAAAAAATAATTACCCAAAAGAAGATTAGAACAGATAAGAGAACTTTTAAATAAAAATAGAGTGCTTATCGTAATAAAAATAACTCAAACACATACACAGTTAGCTAATTTTCTTTTTTTTAATTAGGTTAATAAGTATCCTAGAATGAATCATATTCTGATGATTAAAACAAAAACAACAACAACAACAACAATGGTATTTATCTATCTATAATCAATCAATTAATAAATCAATAAAATTTATCTCTATTCCTTATCTATTATCATAATGTAATATTTTTATTAAATAATCATTTTAATAATAGATAGTTTAGATAATGAAGAATTTTTAGAACAAATTCAAAATTCTGAACCAAAACTTAGTGTTGACTCAGAAGAGAAGATAAAATTGCTCAGAAATTACTTTTCGAAAGGAAATAAATAAAATTTGGATAATATAGATCTCAGCTTATTTTATAATAACCATGATGAAATATACCAAGACAGTGATATTAACCTCCTACTGAATATTAGAAAACCTAAAAAGTCTATCCATAAATATCTCCACAAGAAACCCTTTGAGAAACATGAATAATCTGAAATTAATAACTAAACGAATTCAAGTTAGAATTATTTAAATCTCCAAAATTCTCCAAAGCAGTAATAATAACAGCAACAATAATAGGGAGACCAATCATCAAGAAGAAATTCAGATACATCAAAAATAGATTTTTCAAATTTTTAAGCTGATGAACTGAAAACTCCTCCACCTGAGCTAATAAATAACACTAGTTAAGTAAAAAAAAAGCTGAGTTAGAATGAATTGGATATAGGTTATTTGGACATGTTTAAAAAATAATAATACTTTTATATGGTAAGGAAAGGAGCAATTAAGATTCCTCACAATACTGAATATCCTTAAGTAGATATAAAGAAGAGAGTGCTCAATAAATTAAAAAAGAGAAGGCATCATCATCATCACCACCATGCTATGGATGGAGAGAAATAATCTTCTTACTCTTTCTGCTTAACTTCTTAGTACCCAACTGTTAGAGATAATATACACACCAGCTATGATTTATATAAAGAAGCTTTGAAAATAAATTAATCCAATTTTACAGACATTTCTTAGGCTTAGAATGAGGATTGTTTATACACAGACCGCACTGACCAAAGTAGTAAATCTAATTAAATGCTAGATATTCTAACACCTAAACTAGCTTAAAATAAACTTAATTCGTCAAAGAATGAATCTAAATAGATAATCTTTCCTTTAAACTTTAGAAAAAATGTATCTTCAAATTAAGAATACTCCAAGACAGAAGGTTAGGAAGAGAATTCTTCGTAATACAAAAAGGATTCATTGAAATTATTAAGTAATTATAATCCTATGTAATTAGCCAATGAAAAGATTATATAGCATATGAGTGAATAATAACTAAACACAGATAATTAAATATAAAGCCCAAATATACAGTTCTCTCATCCTCCTGAGAGCATTGAATTAATAGAAACAGGAAATTTTATCAACACGAACTCTAATATTCCATTTATTACATAAACTAAAAGTTAATATGTATAGGATTAGTAGTCATAGAATTCTTAGTAAAACAGCCAGACTTAGGCTGTCACATAAACCATATTATCTAAAAATAATAGGGATTCTTTTAAATTCCAATTAAAAACCTAATAATCCTAGCCTTTAAAATCTAAGTATGACAAAACATATGGACGATTCAGTGGTTTAACTTCTCCAACTTAACCAGTAGGGCATGGATAAAATTTAGTACACAGTACGATATTGTCTAGAACAGTAAGTGGATAAAATTAATTGAAGTAGGATCACCACTTCTTTTTGACTCCAAGGACTCTTGAAGAAAATTAAAATGCCACCACTACATTTAAAGGAAATCCTAATAACTTCTAAATTACTTCATTATCTTCTTAAGTCTAGCAAATTTAAAGATAACAAGTTAAAACACCAATCATTAAGCAATAAAAAAAGGAAGAATTATCAAACTCAAACTCTAATAGCTTAAATAAAGCTAATAAATACCTGAATAATATCAAATAAAGTTAGAATTTGGTTAATTAAATGAGTGCACCTTTATTTAAAAGGAGTGGTAGCATAGATAATATCAAGTAAAATGAATTTTTCTTCAACAAAAATTCAATTAACAGCAAGATGAATTAGAATACCAATAACTAAAATTCCTTTTTAACTTCACTTGGATTAATAACTCTCATAAAGAATGATAATAGCATGACTCCTACTTAAACTTCTCGCTTTTTAACGAAATATCCTTAGATAGATACACCTACAAAAACTAAAGACTTCTACCAAAGCAATTTATAACCAATATCACCTATTGTTTAGACTCCTATTTTAAATACCTTGAATTTCTTAGAATAAATGACTCCTGTCTAAAGTAATGGCATGGGTAAAAAATAAAAACTACTCAATGAGCTAGAAATTTTAAATCAACAGAAACAAAATTTCAAAAATTAGAAAACTTAAACTTTAGAAAATAAAAAGTATTAAAATTTACCATAAACTGGTATTAATGTAGGGAATAAAGGCAAAAATGAGGATATCATTAAAATTCAAAACCAATATAGCATCCACGAAAGCGAAGAGATTAACAATGATGAGATGAAATATAGCTTTTCTACTCCAAAAGCTATAAATAGGAAAAATCAATTCTATTAAACTCAAAATTTATCAACCAATTTAACTACTTTGAAGTAAAATACTGATACTAGCACAGTTAGTGATTATTAGCAACAACACAGCTTAAATCAATCAAGTGGTAATTTTACCTTTAATAAGCACCTTAAAAAGGTTTTCACTAATCGCTAAAAGATATTTAAGGGTGAAAATAAACATGCTCATTAGCATTTAAATCAAGAGTTTTAAAGATTAAAAGTCTTCTCCATACCTACTAGCTAATCTATAAACTCAACCTCCTAAATGATGAAAGAGTGAATGAGTTAAATTTGAGGGAAAACAAACTTTATATTAGTAAAATCTATATTAATTATATAATTAAAAACAAAGTAAGTAAGTAAAATATTCGCATTAACTAACATCAAATATTTTATTTTTATAGAAATTTATCTATCTACACACATACATACACACATAAATACTTTAATACAAATATTTTTTTTTACTTTAGAAATCACTATTTTTTATAAATTATTAATAGACATTCATTAGCACTTAACTAACATTCTCATTTATATAATTTTGTTGTATAATCGATTCATTAACTTAATGATAAAAATTGATAAAATACTACTTTAAATGATATATGATTTCACTGTTATTTTAATTAATAAAACTTCATAATAATTATGTTTTGAGTATTATAAGAATTTTATTCTCGAAATTAAAAATTATAAGTATTTTCTTTTCACTTTTAGAAATTAATATCAGAATTGTAAACTAAAATTTATCTTTTTCCAAATTTTGTTATTCTTTGAGAAAGTATCTTTAAATTTTTGAAATATTTAATTAATTAAGGAACCTTTCAAATACTTTTTCTAATCGAAAATTAGGAAAAGTTAACATTTCTTTCAATTGCTACTTTCTTGTAATTTAATATAAGATTCATCAGAAAATCTAAACTTCTCTGAATTATAACAAATTAGTAAAATTAGTAGTATATTTTTAATTGATAAAAATTTATTTCATTTCTTATGAAGATATTAAGAGTGAATGAGAAATAAGAAGATCAATCAAAGAATTAAATTTTGTTTAGTAGATAATACAAAATAAAGAAGAAATCAGACGAATTTATATTTTATTTGCTTATCATACTATATGATTTATCAGAATGGTTAGAAAAATATTGATAAAGAATTGAATAAACATTTAAGGAGTTTAGCAAATTTTATAATTTTAATTTAAACTAGTATATATTATAGGATTTAATTTAATTGTAAGCATAGTTTGTTTGTTTTTTTTTATTGATTACACTTTACCAATTCTTTTTTTCAACTAGTGATGTTTTTAACTCCATTAAAGATAGATCCAACAGCATCAAAAGCATCTTCAACGCCTTCTCCGCTTGCCATGTAATTTTTAAAAGTTTTCAAGTAGCTTTTAGAAACTAAGATTTTGATGTTCATTTTAGTTTTCTTATCTAAGACGGGGTTATAGTCCTTCTTAATTTCAACACCGTCCACAATTATCTTTTTCATCTCGTAGTTTTCTTTGATTTCATCCTTAAGTTTAAGCTTCTTTTTCATGAATTCGGAGAATTTTATTTCTTTCTCAGTAATAGAAATCTTTTAGGTATCTAATTTTTCTTATTTTAAAAGACCATCTTCAATAATAGTGACAACAATTTGGCTGCTAGATCCAGAACCCATTTTAAACAGTTTTTTATTCTAAGAATGTTTATCTATTAATTAATTTATTATTCAACTTATGATACCTTATCCTTAATCTGCTAATATTTAAACTTACAGGAAGGAATGCGAAATATCTAATCTCGAATTAGAATTCGAAATTTATAAAATTTGATTGGATAAAAAAAATTTTCAATTTCGAACAATCTAGCTTATAGGATTAATTTAATTTTGCCAGATTCAGGCAGATGATTAATAGAAAATGTTATCCAATATTAAATTATTTGAGTATATTAACCATTAATTTTTTAAATTAAGTGTAAAATCTGATAAAAAATGGCATACAAGAAAAGACAGGCATCAATAAAATTAGATTAATTTGATTAAAATAAAATTATTTAAAAAGGAGATTCAGTACATTTCGCAGATATGCAAGATAATATCATTTCTAAAGTTAGATTGAATTACAGAATTTCGTTTTAAGTATTTGTAGCTTGTATATGTTCTGAAGAAAAAGGAATTGGCTTGTAAAATATGTTTATCTTTCTTTTGAACTAACTTCTTTCCTTCTACTTTCGGTTTTATATGAAATTAATTGTCTTATATTATTTTCAAGATAATCATGCATTCATTGATTTCCTATTAGCTCATAAAATTTGATAACGAAATCTTGAGTTCAATATTCTTTTGGATTGCTCTCAAATCATAAAAGTAATTATTTAATCGTAATGATTTGAGGACAGTTCTTAGATTCATTAATTAGATGCCATTATAAATAAAATTAATTCTCAAAAATTTATAATTTATTTTTTTCAGTTTTTCATACAGATTTTCTTCATAAGTATACATGATAAAGTTGATTTCGAGGTTCTCTACAAAGATATTTTGAGAGAAAAGTACTTCTAATAAGTCATTAAGCATTCTGTTCCATTCTATTTTCATTATTAAAAATATTTTATTGATGAATATTAACCCTAATTTAAACCCTCCTAATTTGCTTTGCTTATCAAATTTTATGTTAAAAAATCTATTAAGAAATAAAATTTGGTAATATTATAATTAATTCTTATAAAGCTAAGCTAATTTTACTTATAATAAATATATTTTTTTAATAAAAAACTGAATAAATTACCTTCATAAATGATGAGAGTTTTGATAGACTTAGGTAATATCTAGGAATAAAATGGATGGTTTTTGATTGAATACAATTTAAATGTATCTTATTCTTTTACGAAAAGCTTTTCAAAATAATTGTAGCACTCAACGTAATGAAGATCTTTCATTTATTTCTATAAAACCCATTAAACTTTAGAAAGGCAATTGACTGAATCTATATAAATTTTCAATTAATATCTCTATTCAAGTTTATCAACCTCCTGCTAGCCTTTAATTGTTAATTCATTATTTTAAATAATATTTTAAATAGACATTTCTTATTCACTTCCTTAGATTTCTAAAATTTTTGACTTGTGGTAGTGCTTGAAAACGTTTTCGTATAAACCTAAGTAGCCACCATCCAAGGAGAATGTTACTAAGTTATATTTTTATTAAGGATTATCTTCTTCCTTAACTTATTAGATTATTTCAAAGCATTTGTCATTGTAAAAAAGTTTGTAATCGTAATGTTATAAAAGATCTAATATTAATTCAGAATTATCTAAATTAATAGAAAGTTATTGCAGATTTTTACATTCTTCTTTAATGACATCTACCACTTAGGCATTTAAAAAATAAAATTCTAAGTCAGTAAATGTCTAATCTATTTTCAAGTGCAAAGTTTACAAATTTGTTTAAGAATTTAAAATTTAACTTAAGAAATCAATTAATCCCTTTGTAGGGAGTTCAGGCATAGAGATGTTCATTTTTTTAAAGATATCTACTGTTTTTAATTCTGAAATAATATCATTTATTACATTTTATCTTGTGGCAGAAGAGTAACTTTACAGTTTATACGTATTAGCTATTTTCAATAGATTTTAATAGTGGTTTAATAAGATAGCGAGGTGGTCCAAATCAAATGCCACCTCTTTGACGAATATCTAATCATAATCTTAAATCTTCAATTCTGAATAGTATAAATTCTCTATGCTTTTTATCGTAATTATAAAACTTTCTTTTTCATCTTTAATTTAAATAGTCTTTCCTGGAATGTGCTTAAATATTGTGAAGAATTTAAAGTTTTCATCAGAATCATAATCGAAATCTTTAACAAATATAGCCTCTTCAACATTATTTAAGGAAAAAAGATAAGAAGAAATGTCAATTTGATGCTAGATATCTAATTCTCTATCTTTTGGATTTTGCAAAGCAGAGAAAGATTAAAGAATTGAGTAATTATTTAAATAGAGCTATTTAAGATTGAGTGTTTAGGATAATAAGACACATAGTTAAGATAAATTTAATTTTGTTTCTTTTTGGCTGAATATAGCTAAGCTAATATATTATTATTCGAATATATTTTAATCTACTTATGTGCTATAATTACCATAAATTTGGTTTGTAAACTATCCCAGTATCTTCACATTACAATTAAGAGAATCCATTTTAATTGAACGTAATCCATATTTAGAAAACAATCTCAACTCATCAAAAACATCATTTTCTTCTTTTGTTAATTAAAAATCTATCCATATTCTATAGTTTCTTTCTAGAATTTTATTAAGGAAAAACCAATACTTGACCATTTTCAATGCAGCATTTTCTAATTTCTTCTTTCTTGAAAGCTTTTCCTGTTTGTCAAGTGATAAGATTCTAATGACACACTAAATCTTTGTAAAGTATTCCTTTTCATGCATAAATTTATTGAAAAACATTTTGAAAAGCTTGTAATTAAATTCTATTATTATAGTCTACTCATTATAATCTTATATTAACTTCTATCTAAATTCTTTAATATCATTTAATTCTGATTTGTATTTAAAAGTTTTAACAAGCGTTGCATTTTTTAAAGTTTGGTAATACTCAATAGCACCTTTCAATCCTTCAAATTTTACTCCCAAAGGCGATAATATCTCATAGTATTTAGAAATTATCTAGATATGATCTTTTATATTTGGTTAGTCTATGACTACAACATGTAAATTGGCTGAAATATCCTATGTTGATTGTAAGTAGGATTATAAAGAGACACCGTTTTGTTTTTCTTATAATTATACATTTGCTTCAAATAAAGATTATATCAGCTCACATTTTATAAAAAGAATTGTGCAATATTTAGATAAATATTCTTAAATAGTTTTCACTATTTCTTCTACTTTTAGTATTGAATCTAAGAAGATATTCATCTAATTTTATTAGTTTTTAGTTTAAAGTTATTATTTATTAGTGATAAAGTATTCTTTAATTCTCAAAATTACTACAAAGATAATTAATTCTTACCTCTCAAATTATTTAAAAGATAAATTTAGAAATAGTGTTGTAAATAATTCAATAAAATATTCTATTTTATTTAATTCTAACTAGGAGTATACTTAATTTCTTATTCTGAAAAGGGTTTATAATAAGATGGCTAATGTACTTAAAAATTAATTCTTGCTTTTAACTGTAGAATGTGATAAAAAATAGAAAATCTGGATAATAATAATTAATTATCATTTTATAAAATAATTATACTTTAAATGAATCTATCTTTATCATTTTAGATTCTCTTTTTACAATTCTTATTTAAAAAAAATGAAAATAATCTAAAGTAGATAGATAGATAGATATTTATTAACTTTGGTGAAATGATAACAATCCTTGCTATCTTTAATATTTTTTAATTAATAAGGAGTTTATTTTAATTATAATAAAATAAGTAATTGTAAGTGTATAAATTTTACATATTTTCTTATACTTCAAATCACTCACTCACTTTGATTTATTTTATTGCTTCTTACTATAAATTCTAGAGTAAATTGTTTGTTTGTTTATAATAATTAATAAAAAACACAATGCAATGAGTTCGTTTACAATAATGTTTAAACAGAATAAGTAAAATGAAATTTAGATAACTATTTTTCAATATTAATATTTTATTGTTTTATCACTCTTTTTTTCAGGAGATGAAGATTAGAGTGTTATAAAGTCCAAGATTATGAATAGTCAACGTGACAGAGAGGATAAATCCAATCATGAAACCAGTTTATCTTAAGAGTGAGAAGTTGATAAGAGTACCAAAGATGTATCCAGCACTGAATAATACTCTACTGCCAAGGAAGAGAATAACCCAAGTTAAAATTTAGTTTTTATCACTAGGTTAAGCAGTGTAGACAACGTAATAGGCAATATTAGCAAAGAAAATAATAAACTATTCAAGTGAGTTAGTAAGTATTCTTTGGCAGGTAACAAGGATAAGAGGGTCTCTTTGATCAGCAGGATAAGGTTTAAAAAGAACACCTCTTAAGAAGATAGTAAAAGAAACGATAGCAGCATAGAAGGCTCCAAAGTAGAATAGAACTAAAACTAAGAAGTTAAATTTTCCTTCAAAATTGCTAATACTAATAGTCTTCTTAATGAAAGGAGTGACCAAGTGCAAATAATTGGGAGCTTGACTAATAATATAGAAAGCGATAATAGGATTAACAGATGTTACTAATACTCCTAAAATAATCTTGAAAGTAGATCTCTTGCGATGTTCCTTTTCTTACTACTAAACTTGCTTGGTAGTAGATTCAGTCTTAGGCATTTTATCTAATATTTTTTGAATATAATTGAATTTTGTTTTAATTTTTTTATTATTCTCATCAGAAAGATATTCCTCTATTTATAACTAATAAAATAATAAAGAGGTGATTGATCATAAAGATATTTAATTTTTAAACAGTTATTAATTATAATCATCATCTATTTGCTTATAATTGTAATATTAACCAATCCTAACTAAATCTATGAATTTACAAATTATGCAAAACATTTATTGGTAATTGTTCTTTCTACCTTAATCATTCATTACAATTTGTAGAAACTTTGTGATTATTCTTTATTTTTTATTTTTTTCTATTCTCACCTAATCCCTAATATTATGGAGATAATTTTGATTACACATACTTAAAAAATTAAATGTACCAGCTAATAAATTGATAGCTCATTTTTGTTTCTGCATATTTTAATCATCTGAATTACACTTTTTGTAATTATCAGATACATTTTGATTAAATCCCAATTTATTTTATTTTTTATGTTGTTTAAATTATTGTATTATTTTAATAACTTTTTTATTTTAACAAAAATTTATTTCTGACTAAAAAATGTGAAAATCAACCTAAACATTTAAGCCTATCTAATAGCTATAGATATAAAGATATATACATATTTAGGGACATAGATATAAGCATATATATAGAAATAATCATATATATATGTATACATATTTACAGAAAAAGAGACTTAAATTAGATTAATAGGTTAAACCAAAATAAACTAGATAATTAAATAATTATCTTTTCCGTATGAATTTTGTAGAAATTAAAAAATACAATATATGTAAATTATTAGATTATTCTAATAATAGCTAGCTAGCTAGTTATTAGCTAATTAAGATAGTTATTAAACAAAAAAGAATTTTGCTATAACTAGCTAGCTAGATAGCTAGCATTATATTTATGTAAACTAAAATGAAAGAACAGTCCAGTTTAACCATCTTATCTTTTTCAAATTTTAGAATGTTTTTAAGATCATTTATAAAATATTATTTTTAAATTTAATATTTATTTAGAAATATTCTTATCTTAGAATAATAGTAAGCAAGATGTATTTTAATTAAAATAAAGTTTTATTGTTCTATTAACTATATTTAATATTTTAAAGAGTATTTTTCTTGTTCTAGCCATTAACAGATATATTTTTTTGCTTGTTTTAATTAATTTTTACAATTTTTAAATATTTTAAAAAGATATTATTTCATACTTACCTTTATATTAAGACATAATGGAAGAGATGTAAATATTTTTTAAGTTAAATTTAAAAATTTTTAAAAATTATCACTTATAAAACGTATTATCTTTAAGGTAATAATAAATGAATAGAAATATTTACAAAATTCCTTTATGGTTTTTTAAAATTAAGTTTATAATATTTTGTTTGACTTACATAAAGAGACTGACAGACCTTGAGTTGAAATTGGTGAAATAAATATAGTATAGTAACTACAAACTAAGAGAATTATTAGATTTATAAAATCTAGAAAAACACCTTTTAATAACATATCAACTTCTATAAAAGATTATTTAATAAATACTTTTCTTTCTAAAAATAAAAATGGATTTTTCAGAGCTTTATTAGCTTACAAAAAAATAAGTAGCAGATTGGAGACAAGAGGAAATAGCCAAATGGTGTGAATTTATTAATTTATCATAGTATAAGGACATTTTTGGTACTTTCTATCATACATACATACATCCATTAAAAATTTTAATCAAGTTAGTTAGATTGTTTATGAATTTATTTTACTATCTCAAAAAAGCTTAGAATATTTCAACAGGAAAGGAGTTGATGTAATTAAATGAATAGAAAATATAAACAGTATTAGGAATCACCAAGCCGCTTCATGTAAAGAAAATACAAAAGTGTAACTTTTTTAAAACACTCTCAACAACTCATTATTTCTATGAATTTCTACATGAACATAGATTACTAACTAGATTTAAAGGATTTATTGAAAATAAATTATAGGGGCAGAGATCATTTTACCTTAATATAAATCTTATTACGAAAGTGAAGTTCTTCCAACTATCTCTTATATGATATTATATCCTTTGTAAACATCTAATAAAGTAATCATTTTTATTATACTCTTATCATATCATACAAATGAGAGGTTTGTTTCGATTATTAATAAGCCTCTTAAATTAATAAATTAATAAATTAACTGGTTACTTTAAATTTATAAATTAGAAATATTTAAAAGTTGCATATGAATTGTGTGAATCTAATTTGAAAATAGGTAGTGCCAAAGGTTGTCACGTTCTTCTAGAAGGAAAAGATATTATGCAAAGACATGCAGAAATAAAATTTAGAGAAGGATAATATATTCTGTAGGATTTAGGCAGCCTATCTGGAACATATGTGAGAATAAGAGAGATAGAATTAAAACAAGGAACGATATTTATGATAGGTAGTTAGATTATAGAAGTAGATAGCATGTCAAGAGATAGGAAATTATCAATGAGTGAACTTTATTATCTTAAATAGTCTCTTTTAAGGAATCCATTTATATAAAAGATAGAAAATAGCTTAAATCAGGAATTTGAGGCTATTGAATCTGTTCCTAAAGATAATCAAATAGAGTAGATGTTATCATAAAATGAATAAAATTTTAGTCTTATTGAGGATCAAAACTATATCCCAAATGAATAAGTCTTCTCGAGCTTTAAGGTTTTTAACTACTTAAGCTTTGATCAAGCTCTTTCTCGATTCGAACTATAATTTGAGGCCTCCAGATAAAATCTGTACACAATAGGGAGAAAAAAGAACAATCAAATTCCTTTTGTGAACGATATGGAAATGAGTGGAAACCATGCTTAAATCGTATTTGAAAAAAACAAATTATACCTCAGAGATAAACAGTCTAAAAATGGGTAAACCAATTAATCTTTTATTAACATAATATCTTTTATAAAAGTTATTGTAGATTTCTCTACTTACTTGCTAATTTCATTCAAATTTCATTTCAGTATTCTAATAATGACAATGTTTTATGTTCATTACATCTTTTTTATCAATATGAAAGAGTTTGGTTGAGACTGAGTCCTCCTGAAAAGAAGAGTGACTTCATTGTCTTGTAAAATGGGATGAGTATTCGTTTTGGATATTATAACGATTATAAATCTTTCTTTGGAAAGCTAAAAGAAGAAAATTGTTAGAGAGGATTCAGTTATAATAAAGTAGAAAAGTATTGCTTAAGATGCTTTAAGAAGTATCACAACACAATGCTTATACCTTGTAGCCATTAGGTTTATTGTAAAGGCTGCATCAAGTTGCACTGTGATAACATTTAAAAAATATGCCCTGAATGTAAAAACATCTACTGGGATTTTGTAGAAATTTTGAACTGATTAATTAATTTACAGAAAATTTGTTATATGCATGCATGCACATATCAATTAATAATTTGGAGGAAGATATTATTTTAATAGCATCCAACTCAATTATATCTTTTTATTTTATTATTAATCATTTCAGAGATATCTCTACCTATCTACCTACCTCTCTTAAAACCAATATAATTATTATAAGCTTTTCATATAATATTGATTACATGTAATCATATGTCATCTTTTATTTTACTTTTTTCAATAATTTTTTATTCTATTATCTATGTTAACCTGTATTATTAACATATAAACTTTTCTGTTACCCTTCTTTTTTATTACATTTAATATTTTATTCAAGATATTAGCTTAAGCTTACAAATATTCCAGAAATCATCTTATTCTTTACTCTTATTTAGCTCTTAACTTTAGGAAATTTTGTTTTATTATAAAAAAGATAATTATTTTTGATATAGGGGCAGACTCATAATTTTTTAATTCATATATTTTCATTTTCTATTATAGTTTAGACACATTCATTAAAATAGTTTAGAAGAAATTGAAAGGATTTTTATACCCTGCCTTATTTACTTACAATCTAAGGGTTTTTAATTTTTCACATTTGTAATTGTCCCTCTTGAATGTATTATTATACCTTTATTTATTATTAAAAGTATCTAACTAACTAAGTGCTTGCTTACTTGTTTTAAAGATTCTGATCAAATTTTGAATAATCTAGTAATCAATATATTAAATGTTTATCTGTTTATTTATGAGGATTAAAACCTATCTTTTGAAAAATTATACTTCTTTTTGATACAATTCACTAGATAAATTGATAAAGAGTTTGTTTGTTTGTTTATTGGCTAAAATTTAAGAGATTCATTAATGGAAATATATAAAGTGCTGCGAAAATAACCATGTAGTTGGAGTTTAAATGACACTCTCTTATGGTTGGAGCTTATAGAGATGAAACAATACTAAGAATCTTTCAGTATCTCTTACATTTTTTCTTCATTTATGATCATAACAAACATACTCAATAAAAATAGAAATATAATTTTACGCAAAGCATAGATATATATCTAATAAAAATGCTTAACTTTCTCAAACAGAATTATCTTTTCTTAAATTATAGGAGAGAATTCAATAGATGGTTCTATCTTAATGGATCTTTAAGATTCCGATTTGTTAAAGGAGTTACATATAGAAAGCGAAGAAGATAGGAATAAAATGATGACAAGTAAATTGATAGTCTTTAAAAAAGGTTTTTTAAAACAGTTTTTCTACTATATAGGGATCAAGGAAGAATTGCCTAAAATATAGGCCTTACACAATGGTATTTACTGACTTACAGATTCATATATTTTTCTACTTTAATATGCTTTCATTGAAGGATAGATTTTTGGGCATCATCCTTTTTAAAAGAAACTCTATATTAAATCTCTTAAACTAATAATAGAAAAGCAGGAGTATGAAAAATACAGGGTTGAAAGGATAGATTCTAATGCATCATAAAAGAACGAAATAAGTGAAGAGGTTTTAAAGGAAATTAGATTAAAACTTAATATACCAAATGACTGGGAGATATGTACAGATCCAAAAGATTGGGGTTGGGTCACTACAGATGAAGAAAATTATTTTTTATCAATTTATCATTACGAATATAAAGTAATTAATTAATTTGTATCTTTATACATATTACTGGTGAACAATATTTGTAATTTTCTCTTATAATTCCAATCAAATTCATAGGAGAATATTTAAGTTCAAGTGAAAGAGACTTCAAACTAATGTGATGCTAGTATTGGAAGAGATCCTAGTTAGAATTAAATCTCTACCGATCATAGATATATGGATCCCGTGCATGCAAAAATTATATATGACAAAAGTGAAAAAATCTATTGGTTTATAGATTGTAATACACAGTATGGCTCCTATATAAGGATTAATGGTAGGTACTTAAATTTTTAAAATCACCTATAATCTTTTATTTAAATTTTAATTACTAGCAACTTAACTGAATATCTTGGATGAGATCATTGTAGGAAATAGTGTTATTTAAGTAAATAAGATTATTAAAAGCGATAAAAATAAAGAATCAGTTTAATTAGAACTCAGTGTGGTTACAGAAAAAGAACCACTTAAGACTATAGTAATATTCTTGACTAAAGGAAACTGTAAGTGGATTGGGAGAGAATCCACCTCTGATATTGTTTTGGATGACAAAGAAGTATCGAAAAAGCATGCATATTTCTCTCTTAACTAATCAGGGGTCATTATTTTCGACAATAATTCTAAGAATATGTAATTGCTTTCATTTTCTTTTAGATTTGATAATTTTAATGTAAAAATATAAGGGTTTGGAAGAAGATCAGCAAGATATAATTGAATAACCCATCCGAATCTTCGCAAGAAACATTGCAGTTGAAGCTTGGTAGAGAAAAGTTCTCATTTTTGGTTTATAAATAAAAGAAATAAAAATACTATAAAGAAATAAGTGAATGGCTAAAGTGATTATTTATTTATTTATGTTGCTAGTTATTTCTCCATATTTTATTTCTTTTTTTCTTTCTTTGCTTGTTTGTTAGTTTTCTCTAAAAAGATATTGATCGTTTAACTAAAAATATAATAAATATACTAAAAACAATTATGATTTCGCATAGCAAATAATTCTAAGAAGGAAAATTAACTTCTATCAAATAACCCTCTTGTACTTTTGGTCATTCTCACGATGAATGCAAGAGGAGGGCTGGTGATAAGTTTTTAAAAAACATTAAGATAGGATAGAGAGTATTTTGTCTTATCTAGAACAATACATATTATAAACATTGCTAAGAAAGCTATCGATAAAGGGGAAATGAATACTTGGCGAAATTATATGATGAAGATGGTGAAAATAAGTCTAATTATCTAAACTTGCTGAGGACAATCATTGATAATAATAATAGGAGCTAAGAATTTTATTGTGATTATAATATGTTGTAAAATTAGCTGCAGATTTCTAGAGTTTCTAAGCCATTTTTAAATAGGGATATCGAAATATTTCTTTAATCTATAATTGTACCATATCTTAAATAGCTAGATATTCGCAATATTCTTGCAATTAATCGCGAATTTGCGCGAAATTATGATCCTAATAATCCTCACATTTATTAAAGAGACTATGAGGAATTTCTAAGATAAGTTGTCGTTGATAATTAAGATTTGCATTTTTTCATTTAGTACATCTATGATATTCTAGATAAGATGAGTGATGGTGAATTCCATTGTAGTAGCGTTTATTTTAACAAAGATGTTTGTCTGCTTGAGCTTGAACCATTCATTAATGTTTCAGCTATAGGAATAAGCTATTTTTATTATAAACTGCGCTTTGATAGTAAGCAATACTCTAAAAACAATCTTCCAAAGTTTACTTTCTTAAACCTCGATGGCTATGACCACGGGTAGATTAATTTTAATCCATTTAATGAAAACTAAAAAAGTCTTTAATATTTGTCTTTATTTTGTGATAATATTATGAACTCCGAAGATATTAAAAAACACTTGGGGCTATAGGAAAAGATGTAATGCGAAGAAGGAAGTGACAGTGAAGATGAAGTAATAAAGGCAAATTCTTTTAATAATAAATGTACAAAAAATGGATAAACAAGAATAGCAGGGAATGGATCTCAGCGTTTTTCTGTCTTAGATACCTTTGAAGTACTCTAAGAAAAGGATTAAAAGAAGGATTTCAGCTCAAAAAATTCTATCTATTTCCCATTACAGAGTAAAGTTTTAAATGTGCTAACTAAAAATGATTCCGATAATGAAAATGCTAAGATCTCGAGTGGTCATTTAAGAATGCTTATGCAAGATATATTTTATCCTTTGATCAGAAATTTCTAGCCTGAAGTTATTATTGTATCAATGTCTTATGCCTTGAATAAATCCTCTCACTAGGATTAAAATAACATGAGCTTAAACTCAACTCTTTTTTCGGAAATAATGACCCTTATGTAGACTTATAGTAATACAAAAGTGATATTTTGCCCTCACATTTTGAAAAATTTAAATCAATAAGAAATATAAATGCCGTCAAATGTTGAATTGTCTTTTGATGAAAGATTTTATTAACACGTGATGAAATCTTTTTCGTTTAGCTCTTCTGAGTAGATTAAAGTCTTGTACCCTTACCACCTAAATATATTTAGCTCATACTTATAAGTATAAAGTGGACAGCTATCTCAATCGGCTGCAAAAAATTATAACAACAACACTCCTCTAAAAATGCTGACAAAGCTTTCATTTAATAAAAGAGTACAAAAATACATGAGATATATTGCTGATAATTTAAACCCTAATTTAAAACAATTTATTTCTTCAAACGTTCGAGCAAATCAATAAATTGATATCATCAATTAGATTTAAAATGAATATAAATAAGAAATCTGTAAAGACCATTTAATTAAAAGAAATATGGATCAATTAATGATGATTTCCTAGCAATCAGGCCAAATATAACAAGATAATTCTATCAATATTAAATTCTTAAAGCCTACTCCTTATGTTTATGATAACATTCACTTGGTATTTATTTTTCTTTAAAATTCTTCTTTGGATTATAAAAGATTTTTAATTCCCCCTCCCCTCCTCTTTTTTCGAAATAATTATTTACTACCACGAGAGTAATAAATTTCCGTTGCTGAAGGAATTTGAAATGTTTCTTAAAATTTATAATTTGAATTTTATTAATCTCTAATTCTATTTTTAATTTATTATAGGTTACAAGAAAAGAAAGTGAGTAATAATAGTTATTAGCATAAAGAATATACTTTGAGGGGGATAAGGAGAAATTGTTATTTACAGCACAATCTTAATATTATGTCGATTATGATCATAAAATTGTATATGTTTTTAATGTCATCTCCAATTCATTTTCATTTAGACATTACAAATTTTCATTTAATGAAATTCCTGAAGATGGGATCTTATAAAATGGAATCAGATTACCAGATATATTTAATAATTTTAGTGTGACCGAAGGTTAATAAAGAACATTTAACTATGAATTATTGTTAGAATTCAGCGTTTGCCATTTCTTAGATAAATTTATCTTTATTGTATATGGCAAGCACATTAGTGTTAACATACAGAACATCAAGGAATTAGAGAATATTATTTTATTCAAAGATTACAATTATGAAATATCTGATAAGATATATGCTTTATCATTAGACAATTTGGAAAATGAAGAAAATCCTCAATGGAAATAGTTAGCTTTAGATGATAATTAAATTTAACTCCCTCCTAAATTTATGAAAACCAAACATTTTGGTCGTTTATATGCCTCGTGTATAGTCACCGAAAAGAAAACTGATGAACCAGTTCTGTTTATTTTTGGTGGCATCATTTAGGATAAAATAGAATTTAACAATTAAAGAAACGAAGGGCATAATAAGGAACAAAATAGAAATTAAATGAAGGTTAAAGGCGATGATACCAATTCATATACAGCTTTTGATACCTCATAGTAGCTTTGTAATTCTATTATTAGAATAGCTCCAATGGTAATAATAAAAGAATTTAAATCAATCAATCTATCTATCTTACTAACTAACTAAATATTTAACGTGTTCAAATTAATTTATTTTAATTAAATAAAGTACAAAAAAGGTGAGAAAAACTCAAACACTTCAAGTGGAAAGAACTAAAAATCTATTTTAGAAGAAACTTGGTATGTAAGCATGATGAAGAAATAAATTCTATTAACAATAAGGCCTTTGTGTAATTCTATGGCTATTGAGGTTTAGAAAAATAAAATACTTTTGATTGGAGGAACTCACAATAAATATTTAATTCCTCTTTCAAATGATAAAATATCTGCTTATCTTTTTACTGTCAAGGGTTCGAATCAGAGCTAGACTAAAGTTAAGTCTAACTCAAATAAAAGTAAATTATTATTTTTATTTAAAAAATCTATTCATTCATTTAACTATTTTATTTGATGTAAATAGACTAGCCTTAGTTTGAAGGAGAATGGGAGCTGAATTCGATTTAGCCTGAATAGTTCTCGTATCTGACAAATGCTGCATTAGCGAATATAAATAAGAATATCTATAAAGAGGAGTTTAATAAAAACCCTTATTTTATTGTACTAAACTAAGACAGGTATGAGAGTTAGAAAATCTATGTTAAAATGAATAAACACAATAACTACAGCTAATACTGTTGTGAAATCTAAATAGGTAATAAGTTACCTCCTTAAAAATAAAATAATAACACAACTGGATCTTTCACTAACTAGAGTTTTAATTCTGAACCCAACAAAGATTAGACAAATTAATAATATAAAAGACTAAGAATATAATTCAATCATTTGAACAGAAAGCCTTTAAGTTAATTAACAAATGAAACTTTAGCTCCTTTAAATAATAATATTAATAATAATAATACTAATTAATTAGAGAGCAAATTTCCTAATTCGAATTATCTACCTTAGTCATAAGAATAATAGATTCTATTAAATAATAAATAAAATTATTAGTAAAGCCAAAATAATCCTATAAATAGTTAAGCTTTGACGGCAATAACGGATTTAAGTGCAGCGAATACATTTAAATTCAATAGTCAATCAAGCAATCCTCACATTTTAACAAGCAATAACAATGTAAATCCAAATCAATAGTAGTAACTCTAACTTACAAATTCTAATGCATTTTAACCATAAAACTTTTAATAGCCTGTAAATACTGCAAATCAACATTAGTAGTAGCAGCTGCAGTAGTAGCAACCTAATCAATAAATTTAAAACTAAATGTAATCTCAAAATTTCATGATTCAAAGAAATTTATCAAATCCAAACTTGAACCCTTAATTTTCATAGCATATGAAATCTATGAATATAGACCAAAGTAGTAAGAGATTACAGTCTCAGAACTTCTTCTAGATGAATAGTATGGAAATTATTTCTCCTGGAACTAATTAAAATATGTCCATTTCTTCAATTTAAGATAATTCTATGTATTAACCTTAGAATTAAATAAGCTAATCGAACACTCCTATATTCCAAAAATAATTGAATAATAATCAGGGTAATAACTCTTAAGTTAGTTAAAATTTTAATATAATTTAGCAGGGAAATATGCAGCTTAATTAGTAAAGTATTAATTAAAGTTATTAATAAATATCTTTTAATACTAACTAAGAGAGTAGCTAAGCTAATCTGGAATCAATGCAATCAATCAATTAATAAAATAGTTAAATATTTTAGTAGCAACAATAGTCTTTCCAATAAGGTGGGTAATAACAGTATTAAATGTTTAATTAGCGAGTCCTCAATAGATAATTACCTTCCAACCAATAGTACTAATAAATAGAGGGAAATAGTGCAATCAAACAAGAAAATCAAATTTAACCTAAATAACTGTATAGATCTCCTTCAGGAAATTCTTTCAACACCTATTAAAATTAATAATAATAATAATAATAAAATTAGTAATTAGCATTAGATAAAACACCTTAATTCAACTAGCAATTTTAATAATAATAATAATAGTAATTTTAAAAATAGCAATAGGCATTTCCTTATCCTCCTCCTTCTCCCTCTTAATTATAATAATAGTAATAGATTTAATATTTAGCTTAATAACCTTAATTAAATAACAATAATATAGAGATTTCTACTAATGTGAATAATATGAAGCAAGGGGGTTATCCTAATTTTGATGTAAATAACTAATAATAATAGTAGTAGTAGTAGATACAGTAATACTAATTGTAATAATATTAAAATATGCTTGAAAATGATCCTTTATAGTTATCATTAATTTTTAGAGAAGAGTACAATAAATCTTAAGTTATTTGTTTAGCCAATGATTAGTATTAAGATTTAACCAAGCTTTATTTTGAATAATACTCTAAAGAACTTAATCAAAAATACACTAAAATGTATCCTGGTACCAAAATTGGTATTCTTAATGTAGCTATTATCCATTTTGAATCTGAAGGGAAGAGTAAATCTAAGAAATCGATTAAGATAGAAGGTAATAGCTATGAGGATCATCAAAAATATTTCAATCTAAAGTTCAGAGAACCTGATATTTACCATAACATAGAAAAAAATTAATCAAATATTTTTCTCTAAAAACCAATGGCTCATCAATTATAGTAGTAGCAACAACAATAGCAATAGCAATAACAATTTATTCCCTCCTCTCAGCTATTTAGATTACCTAGTTAATTGAATTAGATAGGCTCTCATTTACAAAATCCAAGAAATTTTTCGTAAAGGCTAGAAAACAAATCTTTAAGTTAAGAGAAAGTATTGTAAGATTAATAAATGAATACAAACTAAATAAAGAATTTTGTCTAAACAAGCTAAGAATATTTCTTCGCTGCTTAAGTTCCCGATAAGAATTATTATTAGAATTACCTATATCTAATAATAATTGATAATTATTCAGACATAGAAGAAAAGCATTAAATTGATATAAAAATCAACATAAAATCATTTTAGGCAACTCAAGATAATGAGTATATTACACCTCGACCCGATCAAATTAGAGCCATCAATGTTTCATCCTGTGGAAATATATTTTTCTTGCTTTATAAAGAAAACTAATAGAATTATCATATCTTGTGTAGTAAGAAATCGAATGCAATCAGAGCCAACAGTTGTATTAAGTTCGATAAATACACAAAATATAGAACTAAAGCTGAACTTTATTTGTTTATTAAAGAACAGCTAAGTTCATCGGAGTTTGAGTCTTTGGAAAAGACTAAGCAAGATTAAGAAAAGAAGAAACTTTAAATGTAGATAGAGAAAGATATTCAAGAGTTTGATAAGCTTTTCGAAATGAATGGGCTAAATATTTTAGTCGATGATTAATTTATTTATTTCTTATCTCCAAAGATCTGTCCTATTCCTGTCTAATAAAGCAACGAAGAATTTAACATTGAATCTCTAGAATATGGTAATCTAATAAATTAATTTATTTATTAATTTTTATTTTACTTTTTAATTAATGAAAATGAACTTAAACTAACCTTATTTTAATTTAATAGATTATTCAAAAGAAGAAAGATATCAATCTCATCATGTTTTCTTATCTTTTAGATCATCTTAAAAAGATTTAGAAGTAATCCCTTAAGATGTATCGTGGTTTATGGAAAATGGTGAGAATAATGTAAAAATTGCTTAATCAGCTTCTCATGTTGCTTTAGTCCTTAATAAAATCTTTATCTCTTAAGAGTAAAGTAACTAAATGGAAGAATAATATGTCTACGAATTAAGATACAAAGTTATTCCTAAAGTTAATAAAGAGAAGGAAGTTAAACTTGAAGAAAGCAAAAAAGTGTTAAAATATACATTTTCAACTACCAAACCTCTTGACTCTATTAAATCTATCCATAGCATTATTAGTAAATCTAAGGAAGAAAAGTTTGATATAACAATTATTCTTTTAAAGCCAGCATCTCCCACCTCTCTTAAAGACGGTTTAGTAGCATACTCAATCCCTTTGCCTAATTTTAATTTAAATAGTTAAGACCAAGAAGATGTTAATATAATTAATCCTACAAAGATTAAGGCCTTTCGGATAAATTCAGAATATCTATTTACTTAGATTTCTTAGCCTGTTTCCTCTAATTACTATATTTTTGATGAAAGTAGAAGTAATTTACAAAATGTTTTGATTGGAGGAGATTATTCAAAATAATAGTAGATTGGAAATAAAAGCAGTAATGGTTTGCCTACAATGGCTTAAAACGAAAATTAATGATAAAAAGGATTAGATAATCATTGTGAAATAAAACGTTGTACAAAGTAATCTAAAAAAAAGAAAAATGTTTAAACCAATTTGTTAATAATTTCTTTTAAAGCCAGCATCTCCCACCTCTCTTAAAGATGAGTTAGTAGCATACTCAATCCTTTTGCCTAATTTTAATTTAAATAATTAAGACCAAGAAGATCTTAATATAATAAATCCTACAAAGATTAAGGCCTTTCTGATAAATTCAGAATATCTATTTACTTAGATTTCTTAACCAGTTTCCTCTAATTACTATATTTTTGATGAAAGTAGAAGTAATTTACAAAATATTTTGAATGGAGGAGATTATTCAAAATAATAGTAGATTGGAAATTAAAGCAGTAATGGTTTGTCAACAAAGGCTTAAAACGAAAATTAATGATAAAAAGGATTAAATAATGATTGCGAAATAAAAGGTTGTGCAAAGTAATCTAAAAAAAAGAAAAATGTTTAAACTGATTTGTTAATAAATAAAGTACTTTATTCTCTCAAAAATATTTGTAAAAATTGTTAGTAATTTAATTATATTTTAAATTAATTTTTATGCTTATTACTTAAGTTATATTCTTATTAAGTAAGTTAAACATTTTTTTTTACTTTAAGAATTAATCAATCAATCAATTTTACCTTAAAACTCAATTTATGTTAAATAAAATGAAGAAATATCAATAATAAAATACTTCTAGAATAATAAATAACATTAATTTAATTAATACATTATTTATAGCATTACACAAACATAATTTACTTTATACATAATTTCATGGTTCAATGTTTTGATTAATGTCATTTTGTAATTCGAATTCTCTTTCTATTTCTTCGTTATCCATTTGGTTATAATCGACTAAAGTTCTTCTTGGAGTCGTATTATGGAATCTTATTAAAAGGTACTAAATAAAGAAAACAACTACAATAACCCCTAAGAAGCTTACTTAGAAGAAGAATGAAGGAATGTAGTATTTATTAATAAAGTAATCAAAAGGTTTAATAGTATTTCTCATTACAGCAATACTGAAACTGAATAGTAAAGGCAATAAAAAGTATAAATATGCGCGAATATTCTTATTTTCATATTCTTAAGACACACCTTCGTTTTTTATCATTTTTAAATAATTGTCTCTTTAAATACTATACCCTTCATTTTCTTATTTCTTTCTAAAGAAATTTAATTCAGCTCTGTTACTAAAGATTATATTAAGGAATGAACGAGATGTTTAAGATTACTCTTCTATGATTTCTTCATTACTCTAATATTATTCAGCTAGTACAAAAAGAGGAACTGTTAAAGCAACTGCGAATTAACCGAAGAATGTATTGAGTGTTCCGTTTAAAAGTGGATAAAAGAAGCCATCAAACAATGCTCCAGCATTTAAAACATCAACATGAAGCCCATTAATTCTTTCCATGTGATCGCTTACGTAGAAGAACCAGCCAGATAACAAGAATAAAAAGACATATTTGCTTCCCCATTGCATAATCTTTAAGCTATTATGTATATGGCCCACTAAGAAAATAATTATAAGAAGAACACAGTATTTTAAAATTCCATCATAGTGAAGAACAAAGAGAGCTTAAAGGTAGAAGTTCATTAAGAAAGTTGCATATTTCCAGCTGAAATTAGGAGGGGAAATAGGATCTCTGTTAATGAAGATAATTTTATAGAGTTCTATTACAAAAAGAGCAATGTAAGATAGGAATTGATAGTTTACTGGAGGGTAATAATCCTCTTTGCCATTAATTGGTTCTATTACATTTGATTGGTAATAATAAAAAGCAAGAAGTAAATATAATTAAGTAGTGCAAAGAGCGGCGAAGATTGCCCTTTTGATCTCGTATCTATTTCCCTAAATTACCATAGTTGATTTATAAATGAGGAATACATAAATTACAGCAAGCAAAGCCATAGGATAGTAGAATCTCGTAAATACACTCTAGAAATATTATTTATACTCTTCAACTATAAATATTTGATTTTACTATGTAAGAAAAGGGCTATGATAACCGCATTCATAAGTTAGGGTAGGTACTAGCGCTAACAATCCAAAAGTCAATAATTTTTTTAAAATTCCAATTTTTCTAGAACAAAGAGTCATTAATAGCCAGGCACTGTAGTAAATCAAAATGAATACTTAAGTAAGATCATAAGTTATTTCAAAGAAATCATTCGTGATTCTTAAGACAGAATTAAACGCTACTCCTAATAAGATGAAAAAGGAATCAATAAGCCCATAGAATCTAGAGTTAGATACTTTAAGTGGTAATATTAAAGCCTTAATTGTAGTTTCTCTTAATTAAACCCTTAAGAAATAAGCAATTAATGCAAGACTGGAAATGTAAAACATCAAAAAGCCAACTTAAGAAGGCAAGAAGTACCCCATCAAGGTAATAATCAATGTAACTACAATCATTCCTAACTTAAAGTACTTCTTATTTATATCCCTTTATTATAGTTTTGCTTCTGCTTCTGTTGAGGAAGCTTCACCCTCTGGGTAGTAAATTACGTTGCTGATTCTTGAAGCAAAAACAATTGCGCTTAAACTGATTATATAAAAAAATACTGTACAATATTTAGTGTTTTAAAGGTTTGGTCCAGTGATTTCTTCTTCGAATACCTTCTTAACCTTTCTACCAAAACTAACACAGTTATTAACATATTCTTTTACGTTAGAATTATCCATATTTCCTTAGCTTTCTTATTGATCAAATAATTAGTTATAGAGATTAGTGATTTCTAGAATATCAGCTTATAAACTGCTAAAAGCCTAAATAGATTTTTTCTTTTCATCTTTGAGTATGGTAAGATACTACATTATTTAATGCACATTTACAAAATAATTATTTACAATAACGCTATTGTCAACATCAGCCCTATTAATGAAGAAATCAGGAATGATAATACCTATATTGAGAGATGGTAGAGGGATACCTCTAAGCATGCAATAAGTGGCAGACATATCAATTTAATTTATCTTAGGAGATAGTAAGAATTCTCTGTCCATAATTTAACCTATATCTCTGTCACTTTTTTAAATGAAACCTCTTTTGTCATAACCAAACACTATAACTTGCTTTTCTAAGTCAGAGTAACCCCCATGCTGAGCCCTGTGTTTTTCATTTTATCCATGATCTGACATGTAGATTATAGTTTAATTTAATATATTAGGTTTCTTTGTACTTTCTACTAATTTATTCAATAGATCATTGTGGAAGGCTACAGCAGGATAAGTATTTGGACCTACCGAAGCATACCCATGAACTGCCATATCAATTGCTTCATAGTGACAGAACATTGATCCCCAGTCAAAGTTATCTTACTCTTTTATTACGCTATCAAAAATTGACTGATCGTCCTCAATAGCTTTAGAAAGAGCAGCTTAATCGGTCAAAATCTTTCTATCAAAATGTTAACCTACAAAGTCATCCCAGTAGAGGAATCCACTAAAAAGAACCTTTTTATTTTATCCATTGATCTTAGTTTAGTAAATGATATTATCATCTGGCATAACAACACCTTTGATGTTGTTTAATAATTCAATATGCAAAGGCATATTACCTCTAAGGATTGCCTTTATTCTAATCGCAGACATAGTTGGACCATCAGCGTAACCCTCCATTAAAATAGTATTGTTTGGCTCATTCATAAGATGAAAAATTGGCTAATTAAAGGGCACATCAAGATTATATGTGCTAGGAATTCCCTACTCTTTTTATTAAGCTTTCTTTTATTATACCTCTTAGTTTATCACCCAAGGAAAATAAAAGCCATCAATAACTTAGAAAATTAATTATTCTGACTAAGTTGGGAACCATTAATTCTTGTATAGTTGCTTTTAATCTTCATCTTTGAATCTCATTTTAGAATGAAATGGATTCTCTCCTGGATTAAATTTACCTGTTGTGTTATCCTAAAAGATGAATGCCAAATAAAATAGGTAAATGCCTACTGAGTAGACAAGAATGATAGCTAACAGTACTGTATTCCACTTTAAATAATTAGTCATATTTATCAAAGATTTATTAGCTAATATTTCAATTTAATCTTTCTTTATATCTATCTATCTATCTATCTTTTTTTAATTTAAAAAATAGCTATTTTCTTTTAAAACCAAAAACCAAATTTGTTTTGATAAATGTAATTATCTTTATACTAAACTCAACTTAACAAGATTTTTGAAAATTTCTGTCATATTATCCTAAATATTAAACTAAGAATTTGCATAAAATAATTAATCTCAAAAGGTAAATTCTATGTAAGTCTATCTAAATTTTGACTAATCAGCAAAATTTTCTGATAAAATATTGGTATGAAGTAATTAGAGGTGCATTAATTTATCTTTTTAATACAATTATTTTTCATATCTTTTTTGGACTTTACAGATGAATATTTGATTCATATTTTCAAAACCTGTAGATTAACTCATTATTTATTGCCATCCGTCAGTCATCGTTATTAATTGATAAAATTTTAATAAATGAATGAAATAGTTTATTACATATTGAGAGAACCCTATTAAAATCTGAAAATATCTAGTTCAAATTTGATTTACTTGAAACACAAATTAGTTTTATCTATAACATTTATTTCTAATGCATACAAATTAAATGAATGAAAAGAGGTAAAAAGATATATCAATTAATAACGCAGTTAAAGAAAGAAAGTAATAATAATATAATAGAAATTGATATAATTATTATTAATATACACCTTAAAAATAAACTTAATATATATAATATGGACATTTACAATATATTTTATTTAATATTTTTATAATTAAATTTTCCTAAATCAAAGCAAAATGAATTAATAAAATTACTCAACTATTAAAACAAGATTCATAATAGATGATTGTCTAAAATTAAACAATATTATTTCATTTAAGAATTATTATTGTATTCAAAAGGTAGAAATTTCATTAAAGTATCTTTTTTTATGGTGAGAAAGTAAATGACTAAAAACTAGATTCATTCTTTATTCTCTCATTATCGCTTTTGCAATAGCTCAGCTACTACTGTAAGTCACTTTGGCTTTATTGCTAGATTAGATTAGACTGCTATTCTAGTAAGAAGCCTAAATTTTCATTTTCTTTGACTAGATCAAGGATTCTTATTTCGAGATCGTCTACTTATTTGTGCAGCTCATTATCTTTTGTTTTTTCTTATTCTCTTGTTTATACTTGCAACTACTAATTTTCAATTTCGAGCTTTCTCATGTATTCATTTAAGATGGATATTTTCTCATTTAACAATCTAACTTTTTAATATAAATTTTCATTTTAATCTAAGAGTTTTTCTGAATTTAATTCTAATTATTTCTTTTCATTTTTTATAGCCTGTAATTATTATTCTAAGTGTTCATTTTATTGAATTACTAGTTTCTAGTTCCTATTTGCTTCTTCAGTCTTTGTTTGGTTTTATAATGAAAAGGATGATTGCAATTCTTCTATTTCTTTCATTAATTTTAAATTTTCATCAGAAATAGCTTTATAACTGTTAAAGTGTTTTCCCTCTAACATTGAGATTTCCTTTTTTAAACTTTCAATTTCTTCATCTTTGGATGCAATCTAATTTTAGGTTATGTTTGCTATTTGCTTATATTTATTAATTTCTTAAACTTTCTAATTTAATTACTGATTTTCCTAAAGTACCTTCTCTATATTAACAAAGATATCTTGCATTGATTTTTTTAGTTAATCCCTTTCATTCTTCACTGCTTCATATGTTTCATTTTCCTCACTATAACTATTCTTTTCTCTGTTCATAAGTTAGAAAATTAAGACATCTTTTTCAGAAAGCATTGTCTTTAGGTTATCTAATTCATATTAAAATTAATCCGATTTAGTTTTTAGTAACTCTATGTTAGCAGCTTTGGAATCTAGAGTACTTTAAAGGATATTTATGTTACTTTACTATTATTCTTGAATTGCTTGCTATTCAAGGAGTTTATTTTAAAGTATTTCTACTTACTTCATTAATTCCTTTTATTTTTACTATGCCTTAGATAATTAATCTGAGTGAACTATATTTTCTTTTTGATTACTTTGAATGAACACTTCAGATATATCTTATTGAGATTCCTATATATATTGAATATTAATATTAAGTTAAGCTAATGATATTTAACAACTATATTTTATCAATTTAAACTGTAATATTAGAATAAACCTTCATTCATTCATTCATTCGGTTAAGTAATAGAATTAATTTCATTCTTATTATTTACAATATTGATGCTTAAATTGATTTATTTTATAAAGTATTTTAATGCAAAACTATTTCTAATTAATTACAAAGTTCTTTCCAACTACTGATTAAGTTGAAGGAGATTTAGACAAAAAAGTTTAGCTTTAAAGAGGTGATGCATAACTATGATTCTTTTGATGACCTTTAATTTCTTAAACTTTTACAAATTATGGTTAGTTCTATTGAGATAATGAATTTCTTTTAGAATCAATGTTTTTAAGAAAGTCTAAAGGACTCACTGAGCTTAAAGCTGACCTAGGAGTTGCAAAGCAAGTAGATCCTTTCATCTATTACATTATTGAATACTTATTTTTTGATGAATCGATTTTAGTTGATGAAGGCCTATTACTTTATTGCTATTAGATGAATTGTATTGGAATATTTTCTAATGATTGCTTATTAGAAAAGACTCTGCTCTAAGAAATTCTTGATGGCTAATTTATTATGTAGGAAGAACCAGCTCTAGGAGATTAAAAATTCATTTTTATAAATAATTTTCTAAAATTTGTTGATTTTTTTTCAATAGATAATTACTAAATTAGTATTCTGTTTGAAATATCTTATCAAAAATTTTTTAGTTATGATAGTTTTTTAACAAACCAACTAACAAACAAAGAAACAAAGAATAAATGAATGAATGAATTAAACAATTTTTTAATAAATTAACTGAGACCAATATTATCGTATCTATCAATATAGTTATTATATTCCTACATATATTATTTCAATGAATGATTACAATTCTCTATTACTTTCATATTAACTTAACTTGATATGAATTTATTAATTACTCTAATAACAATTAACCATATTTATAAATTTGTCAGATAATAATTATATCCTAAGTAAGAAGTCATAAATAATCTTATGTCAATCTATCTATTATGACAAAAAATTTAAAAATCTCTATATTTATTATTTAAAGTTTATTAAAATAGTCAAAAAAGATTTATGAAGATTATAATTCTATTAAATGTGAGATAAAAATGTAAATAAATGTGATAGTCATCTTCAATATAATTGAATAATTAAACTTTAGCTAGTTTTAATCATTTTTAAAGATTAATTTCATAAAAAAATCATACTTAATAAATCTTTAAATATAATTATTATTCAAAATAGTAACAATTATTCTTTTTTAATCATTTTTTATTAAAATATTTTAATATTTATTGTTTAATAAAAGAAAGGATTTAACACTGATTAAATTAATAAATAAAATAAAGCTTATAAAATAATTAAACTATCTTTTTTTATGTATTCAATAATATAATATAATGAAGTTCTTTATTCATTTAAAATAATACAATATTTTAATTTATTTGGAAATATTTTGAAAATTATAAAAATAATAAATTGTTGAGATTATAGCCTTCAGAAATTTGATTTTCAATAATAATGGAAAGATATGATAGCTTTGAATAATAAGTTAATAGATATCAAGAGAAAATTGAAACTGAGAAGATTTACAAAAAATTAATAATGAAATATAAGTAAATAGATGTATGTGCTTATTTATGGTTTTGATTGAAATGAAACAACTCTTTTTTATGCATTCTAATTAATTAATAATCCACTTAATTTATTGATTCTTAATAATTAATTTTCAATATCAAAAAATATTTGGTTTTGCTTTGCAAGTTATTATTGTTTCAAATAAAAACTTTGTTAGCAATTATTCAATTTTACAAAAATAACAAACAAATAAGCCATTATTAACTAAAATGTCGAGTTCATAAACAGAATAGGCACAATAAAATTAGCCATAGTAGGAATAAATAGTTTATAATCAAATTACAGAATACATCAAGCAATAAAAGGGAGTAGAAGGCACTGATATATATGAGCATCTGTATAGGTTGTTCCATAAAATTTTGAGAGAACCTAATAAATATTGCAAAGATTTGACCTATTTCAATCTCATATCAGATTTTGTCAAGAAGAATTCATTCAATTATAAAAATCCTTTATCTGACTCTGAAGTTAATAATATACCATTAAAGATAGCAGAACATTAGGAATGGATTGCTAAATCTTAAGAATTGTTCAATGTAATAAGAAATTTATATTCTAAGAATTTGAAAAATATAATAATTTAGCTGAATCAAATTATTCAAAATGTATAAAGATGCCCTTCAATATTTATTGAGCTTATTCATTTTAATAATAGGAATTCTCTAAACTTTCATTAAAAAGAGAAAATTTGCTTTATCCCAATTTTTATGAAGATAGCCAATTATTAGAAATAGCTGGTATTGGTTTTTCTGAAGAAGAATCTTTCAGAATATCAGCATCAGTCCGTAGACTTGCTGATTAATAAAAAGCAACTTCTATGAGATTCTGGGGAAAATATTTAACTAGAGGAAAAGATTATTATGTTGCTTAAGGATTGTATTCGAATGAAAACAGTGATAAATTGCCTGAAAGTTGCGAATAAAAGGGTGTAGGCGCTAATAGATATACTTTTTGGGTTACTCACAATGGTATACCTTAAAATAATTAATTATATAAATATATATCTTTATTTTAAATTTGATTTTAGATATGAAAATTTAAACGTTTTTTCTTTGATTAATTCACTATAGTTCTTGAGGAGTGGACTGAACTTCCTCTTCATACACCAGATCATATTGTTTAAGCAAGATAAATTAAATATATATTGACAGGAGATTTGAATGCTAATGTAAAGACATATCCTCCTTTTAATGGCAAAGAAAAACATTTCGTAAATATATAAGTAGCTAACTCTAAATATAATGAAATTTGATTAAATAAAGTTAAAAGCATAATTAGTCAGAATTACTTTTGGATCGGAATTAGCTCCAAAGGGTTTATATAGAGCTCCCGAAGAAGGTGAATCCAATGTTTAACTTGAAGATGAGCCTTTTAAATTACCCGAATATACCGAATTAGTAGAACCAACAAGCTGGGTATGAAATACTTGTGAATATATAAGAGTTGATAATTATGTAAAATTAATAAAAAATAAAGGTTCATTTGCATCCAGCTTTATAGAAGTAAGGTAGAATTTCTATATATGTAGATTAAAAGTTACCTGAAGAAGAAAGAGAAGCAAAAATTGCAGAAATTTAAGAATCAGATTTGGATACTTAGGTTGAAATATTAAGAGATATCTCATAGGATAAATGTAATTATAATCCATTTATTATTAGATTTTAAATTCACTTTTTAATTTATAGCTCCTTTTGCTTTACCTGAAGGAGAAGCAGCTAATGAAGAAGAAGAGACTAATTGGTAAAAAAGAGAGTATGGAGATAAATAGTAATTCAACACTATAGATGGAGTAAGTTTATTTACATTATTTTTATCCGAACATTTGTTAAAAACTTGATCTAAAATAAAAGGATTCTACTATAAACTATAATTGTGTTGTCTTTAAGAACTTAACTTGGCCTGGAGCTTATTTAGTGTCAAATGTAAATTCATAATAATTTAAAAATACGAAAAATAAAAACAATATTACAAATAATTAGTATAAAAGCTATTGTAATATATATGTTGGATATGGCTTGAAACAGAATCAACATCCCTTCTTACCTGTAGAACCAAGTGATATGCTTACAGAATAAGAAGATACTGAAGAGCACCCTGAAGTAAGACTCATCATTAATTTTAAAAATATTAATTTCACTAATTTAAATTAATCTAGCCTAATCCTAACAATCCTCCTGATGAAGTCGAAACTGATAGTGACGAAGAGAAAAAGGAAGATGAAGAAGAAGATGATTGAGACTATTTTAACAATGAAGATAAAACATAATATATTGATTTATATTTATAATACAAATAATGTGTATATATTACTATTCAAAGCTTTAATAAACCTTTCATTCATTTTTAATTTAATCAATCAATATTTCATCTCTTGAATTTATTAATTTTAAGAAACTATTTTATTTATTCTTTAGAAATTGATCTCTAAATATATCTATTTTCACCAGTTAATTACTTGGATTCAGCACCTTATTATAAAATATTATTATTCCAAAGGATATTTAGAGATAACTAATGAATTCAATCTTTCTTATCATCAAAAAATGGAAATTTGTTTTAAAACTTAATGGGATGTAGATTTAATGAATTTATTATTGATGGAGATTGAATTAATGGATTTTATTTTTTAAATTTAATGAAAAAATATATATTTATGATTGAGTTAATTAAAAGAAAGGTGTATGTATTATAAAAGAAAAAGGAATGGTAATAATAAGTTAGGAAGTATTAATTAGGATTATTGTTTTTAGTTTATAGAATAAAGAAAGCATGCTAATTAAAAAGAAGATATGTATTTTGTTAAAATAATACAAATCAATTTTTATATTTTTCCATTTTACGAGCTTTTTGTAATTGAGATACCTATTGTTAATTAATTAATTAGTTTAAGATATTTATTTTATTGCTAATTAAAATTATTAAATTATACTTTTTTCTTAGCCTTAATGTAAGCAAGAGCTTCAGGATCAATATCTTCAGATTTATTTTCAGAAATATTTTCTTCACTGGGTTAGTTAATTAAAGGATTTTCTATATCATTAACAGAGATACCATATTTCTTTTGGAACCATTCTTCGAATTTATTTAGGAGTTAATTTTTTGTCTGTTTTTGGATAGGAAGATTTAAATATGATTTAAGTATTTTGAATAAATTACATGAATAATATTCTGGTCTATAATGATAATAGTAGATTTTAAATCTTTAACTTATTGGGCATATTGCTTATAGTATTTCTTCTTATCCTTAAGTTACTACATTATTTCATATTCTTCTTCATCGATAATACCTTAAAGAATTTCCTATTAAACATTCATTTTTATTAATAATTTGATTCTCTTAAAATTTTATTTTTACTTCTTGGTTTTTATTTGATTACTTCTTATCCAATTTAAGTTTTAAGTTTTCTATTTCATTCTTCATATCGTTACAAAGGTTATTTACTTATTTGATTTCTTCTTTCTTTTCCTTAAGGTCTTCGATATTCCTTACAATTGTATCATTGTATTCCTTGCCTTCTTTTTCCTTAAAGTCTTGATAAGCAATCTTTTTATCAACGTTAACAATCTTATGTTCAAGTCTAGATTTTTCAGGAGAGCCTGGTTTTTCTACTACATTTTCTTAAGGTCTTTATTCAGGGAATTCATCCTTAGGAATATTAACTAAATTTTCTAATTTTTTAAATATAAAATTTATTATTTGGATGCTAATAATTCTAATATCTACCTATATTTGCTTGAGGACGAGCATCTTTTCTAGCTTTTCCTAAACCAAATCCATTTTTATTTTCTTCACTACCAACAGCATCTTATTGCTTTGAAGCTTGATCAGTTTTTTTCTTTTGAATCTTTTTAATGAAAGAATTTAATAAATTTAAATAAAATAATTTAAAAAATTACTGGATCTTGTTGGTCTCTTCTTGTCTCAATGTAATTCTTATTTTCAATATCTTTAGCAAGATTTCTATATAAATTTCTGAATTAGAAGAAGAGTTCTTTGACCTATCTTAAAGATTCAAATTCTATATCATCTACTTCTCCATCTAAGAACTTCTTAGCTAGCACTTACTATTCATATTGCTATTCGGGAGTGTATTAATCATAGGTAATTCTACCACGATTTGCTAAAGTATCATGCATAGCCAATTCTATTATTTTTTAATACTATTTATTAACTAGAATCAATAATATTAATAATTCTTACCTTGTTTTAATTCCTTGATTTCTTTTTCATACTTCTTTAAAAGGACAGTAGGATCAAGCTTTAATTGAATAGTAGCTTCGTTAGAAACTTTCATCATTCTTGTAGCAAATTTCAAAGTAGAAATAGTTTCTTCCAAATGATCAGCTTCGGGCCAAATGTTTGCAATCATAATTGTTTTGGAATTACCACCAATCGAATCTTTTAAAAGATTTGTCAGCTTAGATTATCTGTAAGGAATATGATCCCTTTACTTCTCACTAAGAGCAACAACAACCTATTCTAAGAAAGACAAGGACTTATTAATAAATTAAGCTTCTAATAAAGTCCTTCCTTCTGAACCTATTTTTAAGATTAAAAGATATTTTTCATTATTAATTATCTATCACTTATTCAATCCATAAATTTCTATAAATAATTCTTAAATTTATATAAAACTTATTATTTACCAGTCTTTTTAGTTCTTTCAGAACCAGCCAAATCAACTAAGTGGAGCTTAGAAATGATAACCTTTTCAGTAGACTCTACTCTACTTCTGATTTCTAAATGGACAGTAAAAACGCAGTGAGAACGAGAAGAGTTCTTATTTAACTTATGTTCAGCAATAGTTCTATTGGTTTCACCTTCAAAAATCATTGCTTAAGCTTCTTCTTCTGTCTTACACTATCTAATAATCTAATTCTTAACATGAACTCTACCACTAGTATCTTCTTGAATTGCCTGTTATTTTTTAGTAATTTTTTGAAATCTAAATAATATCAATGATATTAATTGGTTGATCTTAAGGAGAATTCTATCAAATGTTTGCTTGTAAACTGCTATATTTAAGCTATTTCCTTTTCTATTTAATACAATTTTAATTTTCTTACTAATTATTAAGCTTGATCATTAGGGGCAACTGATCCAGATAAAAGATCAGTCAATATTTCATTGTAAATTTCAAGATATGAAACTCCAACAGTAATCTATTATTCGTATCTCTATCCTATTTCCTAGAATAAGAGTGAGATGCATCTGGGAATAAGACCTCTATATTTATAGTCAGTGGTTGTGCCTGTAGTAGTAAATGTTTTACCAGCGCCTGTTTGACCATAACACATAATAGTACCTAAACATTTATAAATAATATTTATAATTTAAGAATTGCACAAAAGTAAATTATATCGAATTAAATATTAAAATCTATCATAGATAATCTTTATCGCCATTTCATAACTTTATTTTATTACAATACAATATTATAATGTCATTTTATACCTGAATAACCTTCAAGAACTGATAGGACAATATCTTTAGCGCACACATCGAACATTACTTCTTGTGAGACATTTTATAATACTTTATCAAAATTAAAACCCCAATTTTCCTATTGATGATTAACATAACCGCTATCTACGTTTTTTGGAATATTGATTCCAACATAGCTGCCTGATTCATTAATCTAAATGTTTTTATAAGCAAAGTTTGCTGTAGGACGAGTTCTAATTACGACCTTAACCGGAGCTTTAACCATTTTCTTTTTCTAAATTAAATCAATTGACTTATTAAAATAGTAAAAGAGATACTGCCTTAATTTTTCAATAAATTAACTAAAAGAAATTATAATAATTCGAAACTATTTTTTTTATTATTTAGATGAATTAATAAGATTGGAGATGACGGTTACGAACACAAACAAGTAAGTCATTCACACGACATTTTTTGTTTACAAAGCAAATATCTAAATTTTAAATTCTTGATATTTTAACTATCAGTATCATTTACAAACTTTTGAAGAATTAATTATTAAACATTTTAATTTTTAAAGAAATTGAGCTATTACACATTTAAATAAGAAAATAGATTTAATCAAATTTTAAGAAATTTAATGTATTTAATCTTGTTTTTATTATTATTATTATTATTAATGTATTATTATAAATATTGTTTTTGGGAAATTGATTCCTTCACACACATAATTTGTTTTGGTATAAAATTCCTTTATAAAAAGATTGAGAAATTGTTTAATTCGAGGAAGTATAAATGTAGCATTGTTTGCTTAACTGATAGGTTTGATTAGATAGATTAGATTTATCTCCTTATATAGCGGTAAAAATTTTTTTGAAATGAGACAGTTTAATATTATCCAGAAGTTTTTTCATTTCTTTGAGAAAATAGATTTCTTCTCACTTTTGATGGAAATATCCTTAACTTCATAGAAGTATGAATGATAATAAAAGGAAAAAAAGGGATTTTATTGTAAACTTCCAAAGATATTATTTAGCAAAAATATCTACATAGTATAGGATGAAAGCCATTAAAAATACTTTAATATTTATTTACAATCATTTTACACATGCCCTTCGTATTACAATAGTAATTATAAAAACTATAATAAATAAGTATTGCTTTCATATCATTGTATCTTTTGATTCTCCTTATATATTTGCCTTTCCGCTAAAATATCTTTAAATTTATAATTTCAAACTTATCGCCAAACACTATTGAGTAGCTTTAAATTTTATTTTGGATTGATAGAAAATTATAAAATAATTCTATAAAAATTAAATAAATCGAAAGATGCTAGATTAATAGATTAAAATAGTACTTTTAAAATAATTTAAATGCGTTTTTTATGTTCAATTTGAGATGTTAGAAAATATATATGCTTTCTCTTGCATACTTCTTTGCATGAATGAATTTATAATAAAATTTTTCCGGGAAATAAATATTGAATAAAATTTATCGTACTCTTCTTAGTTATAAAATCTTTCTAATGACAATAATGAATACATTATATTTCTTTTATGGAGTTAGCAGCTTTATTGATTTTATTAGTAAATCTTGATTGATTGATTGAAAATTACACTCAATAAATATATGGGTAATGGGGGAATTATTATGCTTGCTTAATTAACAACATTCTAATGAGAAATGAATCTAATTAGAAAAGATATGGTATTCCTATTAAACATTAAAAATAAATCTTACTTATCTTCGCGTCTCATAAGAATTGTACAAAAGATATTAAATAAAAACAAATTATATTGTAATAAATAAGAAATTAACATCGCTCAAAAAAAGAAATAAAGAGATAGAAGTTAATAAAAGTTTCAAAATAATGGGTGATAAAGGAATTTTTATCTATGCAATCAGAGATGAAGATAGTGTGTAAGGCTTCATCTTGGTTGCTAGTGAGACAGATATTGATGTGGAGAATTCGAAGGCAGAAAAGGTTGGAGTCTACCACATTCATTCTGTCAAGAACAAACCTTATAATTATACTGTAAATAAAAAAATTACTAACGTTAGACTTGACGAATTTATGAGTTTGGTTGACGAGGATCTCTTTGAATACAATGAAAAGGCCAGAACTCTTGTTTTCGATAAGAAGGGTTACGATAATTTAATTGGTTAACTCATGGACGATTTAGATGAAGAAAAGAGTAGTGGAGAATCTTCAGAAGAAGATAAGAAACGTAAAAAGAAAGCCTCACCCCCCAAATCAGTAGGTGTAAAGTAGACTCGTAGAACTAGAGGTAGTGCTAAGAATAAAGGCTCAGACAGCGAAAGTTACGAAGTAATATAACGTTTTTATGTTTCATATACATTTATTCTTTCTAGGTTAACTTTTGGAAAGTTGTGTTAGATTTATTCAATAAACAATAAATAATATAGAGAGAATGTTCATAAAGTTTTTTTTTGTATGAGAGCGTTTTTATTGATTGATTGATTGATAGATCGAATAATTTATTGAAATTTTGATTGGATAGAGAGTTGATTATTGATCATAATAATCATTTGTATTTAAATTGGCTAGGAATAATAATTGTTATAAATAGACAGACGACATAGAGATAAATAGATAGATTGATAGATATTTCCTAATATCAGAAAATAAAAAATAAATATATTTTGTTTGTTCAGAAACAATATAAAAACAAAGCTAGATACCTAGCTGCATATCTTTCATAATTTTTCTTTCTTTTTTTATTCTAAATTTTTTAATTATTTTTATTGTTAAAATAAAAAATCTAATTCACTCCCTACCATACATAAATACTAGATATTTCATCAATAAATCAATAAAGCACTCATCATATTTTTTAAATTAATTCAATCCTATTAAATATCAAATATCAACTTATACAATAGGCTGCTGATGAGGAAGATGAAGAAGGACACAAAAAAAGAGGTAGACCTCCTAAAAAAACTAATAAAAGTGAAGATGAGGTTGAAGAAAAGGATGAAGAGGAAGAAGATGAAAAGCCCAAGGTGAAAGGAAAAAGAGGTAGACCACCATCCAAAGAAAAGGCTGTCATAGCTGCTGCCAAGAATAAAAAAGATAAGAAAGAAGAAAATGGTGAAGATGAAGAATAAAACGGAGATGAAGAAGAGGAAGAGTAAGACGAAGTCAAGCCTACTCCTGGTAGACGTGGTAGAAAGCCTGGTAAAAAAGCTGCTGAGCCTGCCAAAAAAGAAAATAAGAAGGAAGAGTAATTATTGAAATCAAAATAAGCAAAATAATTTAAATAATTCCAAAAATACATAGACCTAGCAAGAGGGGAAGAAAGCCAACAAAGAAAGCTTCTGAATCAGATGATAATGAAGATGCTGATGATGAAGAAGAAGATGAAGTTCCTAATAAAAAGGGTGATAAGAAGAAACCTGCCGAAAAGTTCAAAAAGGGTCATTTTAATCCTAATGTTCCTGATGTCATTAAGGCTGATGAAACCTTTGAAAGCAACTCTTCTGATATCTATGATACTTGTTGTTCATTCTGTACAAACAGAGAAGTAACTAACTCACTAATATTAAAGCTAGCATTAAGTTACTTATTATATTCTAATCAATCTTTTATTAATAGTTACTTAGAGCTGTTTACACAGGTAATCATGCACTTTTGAAGAAGTTAGTTCAATCAAAAGCAAAGGTAGATACATTTATAAAGTAAAATAGCAAAGCATGAATTATATTTATTGTTAAAATGAATAGATTTCTACCTTATTCGCAAAGAGAGGTCCTGATTCAGATGACACTACTTTGGAAATTATTCTCAAAAACAAAGATAAGAAAGCTCTTGAAATCTTAATTGGCTGTCTCCAAAAGAAATCAGACTTATCACTTGCTGTTAACCCTGAATGCTCATTAGAAGAAGTTTATACTGGCTATAATGACAGATTTGCCTATGGTGTTCCTACTAGAAAGGTATAAATGGCTAGAGGTGCTAAGGAAGGTAACAATGCTTTTGTTGCTGATATTAATGGTTTTGTTGATACTTCTAACTGGCACGAGAACCAAAAGCTTATTTTCTCCCTCCTTGAAAATGAAACTGAAACTTAATTCTTAGAATTCTTAAGAGGTCTCAAGGATGAATAACTCACAAATACCCTTCTTGAAAAGACCTACGTAGCCGTCAGAGCTGGTAACAGAAAGACTGCTGCTTATTTAATGGAACAAGCTAACAAGTTCGGAGGATATGGTTTCAATAAAGTTCATGAATAAGTTTTAACTTTAGACGATCCTTCTAAGATGGATGAGTTCAGAAAAGGTATTTAATAAATTAATAATAAAAGGTGTAAAATAATTAGGATATTATTAATAACTATATAGTAAGCGCTACTAAAAAGAGCACAGGTGTATATAGCAACAATAGTTACGGTTATGGTGGTGCTTAGGGTATTATTACTCCTATTCACTGTGCTGCCATCAATCCTAATCCCGAATTCATTAAGAAATTATTAGATATGGCTCCTGAATTCTCTATTCCTGATGATATGATGAGAAAGCCTGTTCACTATGCTGCTACTTGTGAAGGTAAATTAACTATCATTTTAGATTTGAAAAATGATTTTATCTTAAGTAATATTTTAAATTATTTTAATGAAAAAATAGGTCCTGGTCCTCTTAGTTATTTAATCAAGCAAGGTGTTGATACTAGAGAAGGTGACAAAAAGAAGATTACTCCTTTAATGTTAGCCTGTTAAGCTGGTAGAGCTAAGAATGTAGAAGTTTTATTAGAAGCTAATGGTAAATCTAATCCTGACAGCCGTACCAGAGAAGGTTTCAGAGCTATTCATTATGCTACCCACTACGGACATCTCGATTGTATTAAATTGATGATTGAAAAGGGTGGTGTTGATGTTGATTCTCCTGGCCCTAAAAGAATGACCCCTCTCCACATTGCTGCTTCTAGAGGTTTTTATGATATTGTTGAATATCTCATTTCTAAGGGAGCTAAAACTATTGCAAAGGATAAATTCAAACGTAGTGCTGTTATTCATGCTACCGCTAATGGTCACCTTAAGATCTTAAGTCTCATCCTTAAGCATGGTGGTCCCTATAATGATGCAGATTCTTCTAACAATTACCCAGTTCACTATGCTGCCGCTTATGGCCTATAAGCATGCTTAGATTTACTTAAGCAAGCAGGTGCTGATTTCAACCCTCAAAATTCTTGGAATTTAACTCCTCTATCTATTGCTATGGCTAAGGGTAATAATCAATTATATTTTAACTATGATTAAATTAAAAATGTATTTTAATAATTTATTTCTTAATAATAATTTAATAATAATAGGTCACTTTGGTATGGTTAAAAAATTATTGAATTATCCCGAATGTGATGTTAACTGCACTGATGTTAAAGGTAGAACTATTATTTCTAGAGCTACTGAAAAGTTAAATCTTAATAACATTGCCTAATTCGAATTCATTCTTAAGGAAAAGAAGGCTAATCCTAATATGTCTGATTTATAAGGTTAAAGCCCTCTCCATTACCTTTGTAATCTCTCCAAATCTGCTTATATTGCCAAGAGACAAAAAGAAGATAATGCTTATCACGTCACTAAGAAATACGAAGAAGAATATGAAAAGATCATTGAAAAGGCTATCTAGATCTTATTAGATTGTGGAGCTGATATTAACAAGTTGAATCTTCGTGAATAATCACCCCTAACAATTGCTATTAAGCAAAAGAATTTCTTCATTTTAAGCATTCTCTTAAAGAAAGGTGGTCTCGAATTCAGTTTTGTTAATTAAATCGACTAAAACATTTTCCATACCTTAAACAGCTTAATTTTGGAAGGACCTTCTGGTATTGAACAATACCAAGCCCTCTTCGAAGAAATTAAGAAGGATAAGAAAGTTATTATTAAATAATATATCAATTAAGTTGATTATCAAGGTTTCACTCCTCTCCTTTTATACGTTAAGATCTTCAGTGAAAGTAAGCATTTTAAAAGAAGAAAAATAATAATTTAATTTCATGTTAATTTAAATTAGATGCTACTAAATATAGAGATTAAAGATTCTAAGAAATTAAACAAGAAATCTTCTAAAAGAAGGGAGGTTCAACTTCCAAGAAGGTAGCTAAAACCTCAGTCACCCCTCTTGCAGGTTTCAGCAACGATGGTGCTTTAGTTTAATTGACTGAAAAGGAAATTGAAAAAGCTCAAAAGCAAGCTGATGAAGAATTAGAAAAGTTTGAACAACATTTCTAAAAGTTAATTACCTTCGTTGTCGCTCAAGGAGCTGACGTAGAAGCTAAGGTTCAAAAGATTAGAAAGTAAAAAATATTCGAATTAATGTAATTAATGTTTAAAGATTTGAATAAAAATATTAAATAGATTCAGATCTACTATGGATGTTGAAGACAAAGAAGATGAAGAAAAGGAAGAAGATAATAATTTATTCTAGGAAGAAGAAGAGGAAGATGAAAATCAAAATGAATTCTTAAAAGACAATATGGGCAACCCTATTCAAAAGAAACAAGTTAAGTACGTTCCTGAATACAATTCTTATGGTGAAATGAATATCTTTGGTTTGGCTCTTCGCCACCTTTCTCAAAGTTACTTAAAGTTCATTGCTGAATAATATCCTAAACTCGTTAACAATGTTGACTACCTTCATAGAAATCATCTTACCAAATTTATTATTCAAAATACTGATGCTTATGAATTAGTAAATCATTTAATAAAAATAACTAATAAAGTAAACTTATCTTTCTAATTTAAAAAGAATCCTCCTCAAAAGATTTTGGAATGGCTCACTACCTTGAAGATTGACATCAACGAAAGAGATTCTATTGAATCAACTCCTTTGATTACAGCTATTTCTCAAAAGAAATATAAATTCGCTAAGATTCTCATCAACCACAAGGCTAAACTTGATGTCAAGGATTTCGTAAAAAATTAATTATAATTGCAGTTTAAATATAAATTAATTAATTAATTATAAATAGTTTGGTAAGACTCCTCTCATTATGGCTATTAACAGTATTTAGAGTAACAATCTCGAATTTGTAGAGTTCCTTTTAACTAATGGTGCTTGCCCTAATTTTGCTGACAACTACGGAAGGTAAATTTATTAAATTTGTAAATAATAAATATTAAATATTAATTCTTAAAATAATAATAGAACTGCTTTACATCATGCCGTTAACATAGCTGATAAGGGTGCTAATGCTTCCTTCGATCTCGAAAATATTTTGATCAAGCATTAAGCTAACGTTAATGCTCAAGATTAACTAGGAAGAACTCCTCTCCACTATTGTTTTGTTAATCTCCAAGATTACTGCTACAATCAACATTAATATGATCCTTTCGAAACTGTTAGCAGTTTATGTAATTAATCTACTATTAAGATTGACATCAAGGACAATCTTGGAAAGACTCCTTTACACTATGCTGCTTAGAAGAACTCAACCATCTCTGCTATCTATATGGTTGAAAAAGGTGCTAACATTGACAGTGAAGACATTAATGGAAACACTCCTCTCAGTATTGCTTTCCGTTTCAAGAGAAGTGAAATCACTACTACCTTTATCTAAAATAAGGCTGATACTTCTAAGATGATTGTTATTAATAAAAATCTCAAGGATAATGGTGAAGAATACGAAGAACCTAAGGAACCTTAAAGAGATCATTGGGGAAATCCAATTAGAAGAAATAGAAGAAATTATCTCCATTATGGTAATAGAAACTTAAACATGTACTCTTATGGCTACGATTAAGATACTACCTAAGATAACTAAGCAATTATTACAACCTTATTAGCTGAATATTAACTTGAAGAAGATTCTTATAATAATTTAATTAAAACTAAGATCTACAAGGAATAAATTATTGCTAAGGGTAACGATAAGCTTAAGTTCTAAGAATTCAGAACTAGAGGTGATATGCCTGTAGGAAAGCACTCTTACTTCAAGTCTGCTATTACTTATCAATGGTAGGGTATTGCTTATTTGTTATTAATCAAGAGTAACTACAACTTATTCAATGCTTTAGAAGATGCTATCAGCATTGATTTATATCAACTTTCTATCACTCTTCTCTTCAAGTATCCTGAAGATAAGACCATCACTCAAAACAACTCTGAAGGATAGAACTTATTACACATTTTATGCAAAAGACCTCCTAAAGATACTAATCTATAGATCAAGCTTTTAGATACTCTCTTAGACAGAAAGGTTGATTACAAGAAGAGTGACAATAATAAGAATCTCTGCTTACACTTTGCTTACTTACACCCTCAATTGACCCCTAAATTACTAGAACTTGGTCTTGATTGTAATGCCTATAACAATGAAGAGAATACTGCCTTCTCTCTTGCCATTCAAAAGAATGCTAAGCTAGCTATAGAAATCTATAATTCTAGCTATAAGCCAGATTATACTAAAAAATTCAAGGCTAAAGCTGAAGGATAGAATGAAACTCTTATGTTCACTCCTTTATTATTCCAATTTGCAAATAGAAATAAGGATTTGGCTTTATTATCCACTTTGTTAAACAATGGATCTAGCATCAATGAAGTTGATAGCTTAGGCAGATCTGCCATCTATTATGCTATCTACCATAACTCAAATAAATTAGTCAAGTTCATTCTTCAAAGCAAGAAATTCGACATTAAGCATGTTGATAACTAAGGAAAGAATGCTGTTCACTATATTGTTAATCCTGTAGAATTCGGTTCTTATGAAAATTTGGAAATGTTGGAGCTCATTTAAAATGCTAAGTTTGATCTCAACTTAAAGGATAAGGAAGGGTAATATATATTTAACAAAAATAGTTTAATTTAACATATTTTTAATTTACTTTATTTAATAAAAGAAATACTCCTATGACTTACGCTTTGTTGTAAGATTCTAGAAAAATGGCTGAAGCATTGAAGAAATTCAACGTTGAAGCTCCTAAGGATAATAAGAAATTACCAAAGAGAGCTCCTACTTCAATTGTTGCTATGGCTGATTTCCCTGAAGAAGAAATAGATTATGAAGAAGACAGCAAGAGATTCAGTGAAGAATCTGCTTATGACCAATTCAAAGTAATTTTTTTAGATAAAATATTTAAAATTCAAATAAATCTTAACTTTTGATATATCTATCAAATTACAGGAATTCTTCGAACAAAAGAATGCTGGAGAAAAAGTTGAACTCGATAAGTATGTTGCAAAGAATTACAAGAAGAAAGACAACTATGTCATTCTTGATGAAAATAATGAACCTTACAACTTGTTAATGACTAAGGTTGATCTTGGTTTTGGTGGCTACTCTAAGTATGTCTTCTACATTATGTAAATTATCCATGATAAGAACTCAGACGTTTATATCCTTTACACTCGTTGGGGACAAATGGGTCAAATGGGTTAAATGTAACATACCCCCTTCCCCTCTAAAGACGCAGCTATTAAGGAATTCAGTAAGATATTCTCTCAAAAGGTAATAAATCTACAATATTAATTTAATATAAATTAATGACAATAACACTAAATATTAGGCTGGTAATGAATGGACTAACAGACACAACTTCAAGAAATAAGACAAGAAGTACTAATTAGTTGTTTTCGATAAGGCTGGAGACAAGAAATCCTTCTCTATTAAACCCTATGACTTCGAACGTCTCGTTTCTAAGTAATCTACTCTTGACAAACCTATTTATGAATTTGTTAAGAATATTTCTAATGCTGAAATTTTCAAGTAAGCTTATCGTCAATTTGCACTCTCCGATCAAATCCTCCCACTTACAAAGCTCTCTAAATCTGCTTTGATTGAAGCATAAGGTATTCTTGCCGATCTTAGAGATGAATCTCATGAAATCTAATAGTTAAGATCCAAGTTAACTCAAGGAAACAATATGTAACGTCTCTTAGAAAAGGAAGAACATGTTTTGCGTTTAAGTAACAGATATTATGAACTCGTACCTAGAAATGTTTCTAAATGGTAATTTTATAATTTTATTATATTTCTTTCCTTCAATACTAAATTATTTTTTTAAATTACAGGGAACCAGTTTAACCATTGAACTATGAACATAATATTCAACAAGAACAACGTTTAGTTGAAAACTTGCTCGATTTCGAAGCTGCCATTAAAATTATTATGGGTTCTTACACTAAACTTTCTATCTAACATCCTTTGGACTATTGCTACAGTTCTTTAGGTATTCGTATGAAGCAAATTGAAGTTGAACACCCTGAATACAAGATGATCCATCAATATATTTCTAGAACCAACAAGAAGGTTCTCGTTCCTGATAATAAAGTTATCAGAAATGTCTTTGCTATTGAAAGAAGAGGTAATTATTAAATATAAAATTTCTGTTGATATAAAATTTTTTTATACAAAAATAGGTGAAGCTGAAAGAATAAAATAATTCTCAGATTACAATAAGAAGCTCTTATGGCACGGTAGTGGTGTCTAGAACTTCTTGAGTATCCTTAACTTTGGTTTAAAAATCAATGGTATTCATGCTCAAAAGTCAGGTAGTTCCCTTGGTGATGGTATTTACTTCGCTGATCTCTACTCTAAGGCCAGCAATTATGCTAACAACATCGATGTTGGTGTTGAATCTAAGTAAAAAATAATAAAAAAATGTTATTTACTTATCAAAAATTTTTACAATAAATAGATTCCTCCTTTTATGTGAAGTTGCCGTTGGAAAAGAATAATAAATTAAGACTAATGATCATTATCAGAAGTTTGTTAACTCTAACTACTAACTCTTGAAGGGCTTCAATAGTATTAAACTTGTTGGTAAATAATGTCCTGATGAAAAGAAGAACCTTATTTTGCCTAATGGTACAATTGTTCCTATTGGTTCTATTATTGATTACAATGAAGCTTTGAAATAGAAGCTTGCTAGTGAAAAAGGTGCTAAAGGAACTGCTAAAAAATCTGGAAAGAAGAAAGCTAAGAAAGCTCCTAGAAAGGGTCCTTAAGTCAAGTCCGTTCCTAGACATATCGGAGGTGGTAGGGCTCCTAGAAAGGCTTTGGCTTCTGTTGCCGCAAGAAAATCTGTTCCTTTAGATATTTCTGAAGATGAAGACAGTGCTAATGAAGATATTCCTCAATCTCAATCTCAAGAAGAAGAAGAAGAAAGTATAACTATTTTTAAATAATAATAATTAAATTAATTTTATATTTTTAATATTTTAGGAGATATTATCCCTGATATTGAAGAAGATGGAGAAGAAAACATCATTGATGAAGAAGGCGAAGATGGTGATGAAGAAGATTTTGAAGACGAAGAAGAAGAAGATTATAATAATCAAAATAACTTCTTATATGATGTTCCTTAATAAGGACCTAAAACTCCCTTCCATCAATTATACACTCAATATGGTAATAGTGAATATGTTGTCTTCAATGCTGCTCAAGTCAGAATAAGATATTTAGTTGAAATTAGAGATTGATTTATTGATTGATTTATTCTCTAATTATTTTTGTTCATATTTGATTTTTGATAGAGTTGTTGTTGATTATATTTGTAAAGTTAGTTATTTAGTTTTTAGAAAATATTTTTAAATAATATCTTTATTCTATCTATCTATTTACCTACGTTTTTAATCTTTCTTTTTCAAAAAATGTATATATGTAAATCCAGTTGTTGTTTTTAATAAATTAATCAGCTGAACTTGCTTGTGAATAATAATTATTAATAACCCCGCCAATAGTTAGTTAGTTAGTAAACAAGTATCACTCTTACTATATACTAGGTGCTTAATAAAATTAGAAAGAAATATCCACTAAAATTGTATGCATAACCTTTTCTAATTAATTTCTAAAGATTCATTTGTAGAGGGAAATATTATGCAATCAATCAATCAATCAATCAATCCATGCATACATATATATTAAAATTGATTTGACTTATAATTAAAAAACAATAATTAATTCATTGATATTTACTTAGTTAATTAGTTAGATAGATAGATAGATTCAAAATATATTTATTAAATGGAAGACGATATTAGGACTTGTTATGAAGGGAAAAAAATTAGTTATTTTTATAACCCTGAAATAGGAAAGTATTCAATTATTCTATTAGAAATTTTAATTAAGATAGCATTCATTATGAATTAGCTTCACAAAATATCTTCACAATGCAATTTAACTAAAGAATTATTATATAAATCATATTAGATATTATTACAGTAAAGACCATCCTATGAAACCTAAGAGAGTAGCAATGGCTCATTCACTTATTTAGAATTTCGGTTTATATAAGGATTTAGATGTTTACACTGCCCGTGAGGCAACATTTGAAGAAATGATGAAGTTCCATGACTAAGATTATCTTCTTTATCTTTAAAATTATGTTAGTAATGGATGGACTTAGGAGTTAAAAAAGCTTAAGCAAGATCCTTTAGTTAATTTAGATTCAGCACATCATATTAATAATCCTAAGAAGAGATAAACTAGCAAGTAATTATTAAATACTAGCCATATTTAATTCATAAGTGTTAATTCTAGAAATTCTTTAACTTTATCTTATACTACTTCTTTCCTTTAAATAGGGTTGGAGATACATCTGATTGTCCTGGTTTTGAAGGTCTTTATAATTTTTGTTAGATTAGTGCAGGCGGCTCTTTAGATTGTGCATCTATGATAATTAATTAATAATCAGACATAGCAATTAATTGGGGAGGCGGATTGCATCATGCCAAAAAGAAGGAAGCTAGTGGATTTTGTTATGTTAATGATATAGTATTATGTGCTCTTGAGCTTTTAAAATATTATCCTAGAGTTATTTATATTGATATTGATGTTCATCACGGTGATGGTGTAGAAGAAGCCTTTTTCCTTACTAATCGTGTAATGACCGTCAGTTTTCACGAATATGGAGACGATTTCTTCCCAGGTAAATAAATAGATAGACAAATGAAATATAAAAAGAAATTAAATAGCAAATAACAGTGTAAAAGATTATAGGAAAATGAGAGTAAAAATACGAAACTAATTTTGTAAATAAATCTAAAAAAAGAAAAATATTTATTATAGTTTAATTTTAACATGAAATAACTAACTTAATTGGCATTTTTAACTTAAATAATAGCTTATTTATCAAATTTATCTTTTATAATTATTTAGGAAGTGGTTCTCTCAATTCAATAGGTGATGGTGTAGGAAAATATCATGCTATAAATGTTCCTTTAAAGCCAGGTATTAATGATGAAACCTTTGAATAAGTCTTCAAAGATGTAATGAAAAAAGTAATGGAAGTATATAGACCAGATGTTATTTTATTATAATGTGGCGCAGATTCCCTTGCATATGATAAGGTAAATTAGACTATTGAAATTATTCTTTTTAAGTTATTTTTCATTTTTTATCAATTTAAATAATTAATTAGCTTGGACACTTTAATTTATCTACTAAAGGACATGGTAAAGCAGTGGAATATATGAAAAGTTTTGGAATTCCTTTAATTTTAATGGGAGGAGGTGGCTATAATGTACCTAACGTAGCTAGATGCTGGGCTTATGAAACTTCAATTTGTGTAGGAAATAAAATTGATGGAAATATTCCTATCACTGAACCTTTCTATGATTATTTTGGCCCTGATCACAAACTTCATGTTACACCTAAAAATAATGTCGATAATAAAAATTCAAAGGATGAGCTTCATTAAAAGGTATAAACCGTTCATGATTATCTCAGATAAATAGAAAGCGCTCCTAGTATGGCCTTCCATCATATTCCAGATAATAGTAAGTTTGCCGAAAACGAGTAAAATATAGATGAAGAATTTGATTACGATATGAGTGATGAAGAATTAGAAAGATACTTTAAATAAAAAGAAAAACCAGTTATAATGAATAATAGATATCTTTGATCATTTTAAAATCCTATGGAAATAGCCATAATAAATATATATATTTTAGAATTTGATTGATCAATAAATTTATTTAAAAAGAATAATTTTGTTTTAGAAAAATGAATTGATTCTAAAAGATAAGTTAATAAATAAATTAAAAGCAATAAAAATTATATAAATTTAATATTATTTAGCTATAAAATATAATGTATTTTATAGTTTTATTTTAACTACGCAACTCACATAATATAATAGTTATATTTATATAAATATTTCTATCCTTGTTTACCACTTTTAAAATATTAATTATACATACATAATTTTACAAAAAAGAAAATTATTAATAAAAGCAATCTATACTTTTATTTGTTATTTTAGATGAATTTAAAACTAAATCATCCACAAATAATATTCATATGTTATCTATTCTAAATTCTACTCCTTTCTTGTAATATTTTTATATAAATATAATATTTCTATCCTTGTTTACCACTATTAAAAATAAATTATACACACATAATTCTGCAAAAAGACATGATTAATAATATCAGTCTGTACTCTATATTTATTATTTTAGATTAAATATAAAAAATCATCCATAAATAATATCGATATGTTGTCTATTCTAAATTCTACTCATTTCTTGTAATATTAGTTAGTATTTATCTACAATCTAAAATATTTTTATATATTTTACCTACATTTTTATTACATATGCAATCATTTTTATAGAACATTATTTTTTTTTAAAGTTGTGTTTACCTACCTTACAACTTACTTTAATTAGTTAATCCAGATTAATTTAGGGTATTTAGTAAATCAGATAAATTAGTGTTAATTTTCAATTTACAGGAAACAAATACTTCTTTTTCAATTTACCTTATTTTATAAATGCTTGATATTTATTTATTAAATTATATTAATAATAAATCTAAACTTCTACTTAAGATTATAAAATTATACTAGCTATTTTAAAGTTACATTTATTTTAACTATATTAAAATTACATTTCTTTCTTTATTTAGATTAATGCATTGATTAACTAAAGAATCCTCTCATTAACAAATTCTTAAACTTAGGTAAAAATTGTAAGCATTGCAGCTATTTATTTACTTAAGCGAATAAAAGAAAAGTGAAATTCATATATTACCATTTTTAATGGTTTTTATTGATACAAATAATAATTAATTGCTAGAATTAGAAGCATATCTAAACAAAGAAAGTTGGTTTATTTAGCCTTGCTACAATTTCAAATAGTTAAAACTATAATCAATCAAAAGGCAAAGAGAATTTTAAAAGGTTAGTAACTTTTACATTCATTAAATTTTGACATATTTCTAACCATCCAATGAGAGGAATAATTTAATTAAAAAAATGTAAGGTTGATTAGGTTTATTTTCAAGTAAATTAAAAACTATTGAATAGGAATAAGCAGGTATTATCCAAAATTTATCAAAGATTAAAGTAAGATAAACCCAAAATGATTATTAATTGAATTAATTTGAAGTATATAAAATAAAATTAAACTATGGATAAAGAGATTGAATAAATAATAGCTTAAAAAGAATATAATATATCTTACACTATTAATGAAACATAATTTTATATTTTCTGCTTATAATATTTCGAAATTGTCACTTTATTACGAAATAAATCACTGGAGATTGATTGTATGAATGAGTGTGTATACCTATACTGATATTAATTAATTAATTTATTAACTTTAGATTTCATACGATTTAGTTACAATTTTTTTGAAGTGATTACTTTTAATCTGAATCTTTACAGACTCATTAATACTCTAAATCAGGATTGTAAAAGGAAGTTTTATTCTTTGAAAAATAACCAAAAATGCTGGCCATTTTTATTCTATTTTAGCAATTTCATCATCTCTATATATTTTCTAGCTAAAATTACTATTATAAAATATGAGTTTTTATTTAGACTTTTAAGATAAAAAATAGAACCATTGTATAGCTTTGAAGACAATTCTTTATTGATTAAGTATAATAATTGCCAAACAAATTAATCTTTTATTAACGATCCGATATTCGATAAGAATAAGATAAGTATAATATAATCCAATTAAATACAATCTCCATTTATTATAAATTATATTTAGCATGAACAGATGTGATGATAATAGTGATTCCAATAATCTAACACAAAATTTAAAATTAACTATAAAAACTCTGTTAAGCCATCAATTTTATGGATATTTGTTTATAAAAACTTGTTTAAAATCACTTATTATTTTCTTAAAAAGGTTTATCAGAAATATTGGCTATTTAATTGATTTAGATTACTTGCTTTGAAGATAAAATAAACTATAAGTATCAGACCAGAACTCTCTTTTCATAAATAAAAAATTAATTCAAAAAAGAAATTAAAAAACAAAGATTACCAAAAAGGTTTAAAAATGAAAACTGCCTTAGTTGCTATTTACGTTACCTTAGCTTTGAGTTTAGTTGGTACTGGTTTGTTCGTCTACAACCATCACCAAAACAAGCACACCCTCGAAACTGATAACGAAATTGTTGAAGTCTTCGAACCCTCTGAAGAAGAAATGAGAGAAGCCACTGAATACATTGACTACAGAATTTCCTCCCAAGCTGAACCTGGTATGCTCCAAGGTGTTATGAGTTGTGCTTCTTGTGGTAAGAATGCTTTCACTGGTTTCAAGAACTGCCCCGCAGCTTTTGCTGCTGATGGCTTAAATCCTTGGGTTGATTTCAAGTGCATCCAAGCTGTCTTAAAGCTCCCCGGAACTTGCAAGAATTGTTTCTGCTCTATTGCTCACCACTACAAGAGAAGAGTTAGAGGATGTTGATCTAGATAACAAATATAATGAACCTATATTAGAATATCAAAAAGTATTTTTATATGTCATATAGATATTGAATATTTGTATTGAATCTATAAAAATATAATAAATAACAAACAAATTAAATCTTCATTGCTTATTTTTCAATTCCTTTTGAAATTAAATTATTTTTATTACCATTCCTTTTATAAAATCATTAGTTTAAGCTATTATTAAGCTTTTACATGGTTTTATGAAAATAATAAATTTTTTCTCAAATTTATAATTTAAGAAAATAATTTTACTCATTTTGTATGAATTAAGAGAAAGATTAATGATAATTTAATAGAATAAAAGATTGAATTTAATTAAATTTACAATAATGTTAATATTAAACTTAGATATAAGATTTATAAATCAACCAACCACCATTCAATTGATTAAAAGAAGAATACAAAGTAAAACTAAAATAGCAATTATATAAATTTTTAAAAAATAATCTATAAAGGAATAATTATTTATGAAAATAACTGATATTAATTAGATTTAAACATTATTAGTAAAATTAAACTTAATATTTAAAGATAATTAATTATTCACAAAATCTTGATTTACACTAATCAAAAATATTTTGTCTATTTCTTTTTATAAGTTTACCTATGAAATGTAAATTGTAATCATTAATAATAGGAAAATATATTAATTACTTAAATTATTTATTCATGATAGACTGCAAAAATCTAAATTTAATTACACTTAATAGAAGGTGATTGATTATCTTATAAGCACATTAAAAACTTATGAATTATTCTTGCGATTTACAAACATTATATATTTGAGTATTGATAAAATCTTTGCAGTAAACTAAATAATTTTAAATGCCAAAAAGAACACTTTTGTATATCATTAATCTTATTTATAAATTTAAGAGCATCATTTTACTAAAATAAATAAAAAATTCAAAAATAATTCAAAAACTTAAATAAATAAAAAAATATTAATGACAATCAAAAGTCCTTTAACTGTCTTTTATATTACCTTAGCTTTGAGCTTGGTTGGTACAGGAATTGTTTTATACAATAACCACTTAGCTTATTCTCTTCAAAGTAATGAAACCTCTTCTTAGTATTATGCTGATTCTCTTACCCCACTTTCTGAATCTGAATAATTGGAAGTTAAAGAGACTATTGAAGATTTTGACTATGAAGAAGAATCTAATGAATCTTCAAGTATCCTATAAAAGGGAGTATTTAGCTGTGCCTTCTGTGGAAAGAATGCATTCACTGCTTTCACTGCTTGCCCAGCTTCTGTTGCTGAAGATGGCTTCAATCCTTGGGTTGATTTCAAGTGTATTTCTTCAGTCTTAAAACTCCCTAAAAATTGTAAGAAGTGTTTCTGTGCTATTGCTCACCACTACAGAAGAAGAGTTAGAGGATGTTGATCTGGCTTGCTGAATGGCTGCTCTTTTAAAATCTAACAAATAATATTAAAACATGAAATTATATTTTTGTCATATGTGAAGAATACCATAAGTATCATTATATAAAAACTACAATATTTAATTAATTTTGGTTAATAAAGTTTAAAAGGATTTATCTATGGAATTTCTTAATTATTAATTGGATTTTTTATGATAATTAAAGGAGAATTGCAAAGTAATTAAGATTGAATACTTGTAAACAGGATTTAATGCCATTAATTCAATAAATAAAAGTAGTGGTGATTTTAAATAAATAATGATTACTGTAAAAAAATTTAATTACAATTCATTCAATTTGATTTTTCCCTTAGATTCCACCACAATTTACTATTAATAGGAATTCTTATCAAAGAGAGGTATGATTGAAATTATCTACAATACTTTTATCAAAAGAAAATCAAATTTTGTAAATTATGTTTATGAATTACACTTCAATTTATTTTTAGAAATCAGATCATTAGTTTTCATTTTAAAATAACTGTTTACATTTTTAATCTACCATAGTCCTCTTAAAGCTATTTTAAATTTATATCGTTTATATCTACCCTATTTTTATGAGATTTCGCTTTGATTATCTTAGAAATTCGGTCAAATAATGTTAAATCTAATTATAGGATTTAGATTACTCTTTCCTAACTCTCCTATTTCAAAAATAGGTTTACTTTTCTCAGATCTCTTGATAATAAATAAAAAAAAAATAAATTAAAAAAATCTAGAAAATGAAAGGTGCTATTGCTGCTATATATATTACTTTAGCTTTAAGTTTGGTAGGAACTGGTATAGTTCTTTATAACAGCCACTAAAACTCAGTATTAGAAGCTGCTGATATTCCTGCTGAAAGTTTCATTCCCGTTGTTGAACCTAATCAATTCGAAGTAAATGAAACTATGGAAGAATTTGATGATGAACAGGAATCTCAATTGGAAGAAGGAAAACTCTAATGGGGTGTTGTTGGTTGTGCTTTCTGCGGAAAGAATGCTTTCACTGCTTTCACTGCCTGTCCTGCTGCTGTTGCTCAAGATGGATTAAACCCTTGGGTTGATTTCAAGTGCATCTAAAATGTTATGAAGCTTCCTGCCAATTGCAAGAAATGTTTCTGTGCTATTGCTCATCACTATAGAAGAAGAGTTAGAGGATGTTGAAGATTGATTAAAAATTTAATAAATTTAAACACTTTATAAGAATTAAATGTACTTTAAATATCAAAATTTATATGTTAGGTATTAAGAATTAATTAAAATTATAAATCAAACTAAATACTTTAATATTTTAAACTCCCTTTAATTTACCTTAATGATACTAACTAAATATTACAATAATTGATAGAAATAAATAAGAAAGATTTATTGATTGAAATCTAAAGCTTTTATAATTTTTTATTTCATTCAAATTAGGGAAAAATTTAGTATTCTTTCGATTTTAAATTATACAATTAAATTAAAGATTGAAAAATGATCTGGTCTTCTATCTTGTTAAATATTATATGTTAAATTATTAGCTGAATACTTTATATCAATAACTTAATATTATCTTAAATAGAAATATTCTTTTTTTAATTCCAAATTATTCAATTTAAAAAAAAATAATTTTTTACCTCAAAGGAAGATCCTTTCAAGGAATAGATTTCTTATTGAATCTGTAAATTTCATAAAATAATTTAGAATATAGAATTTAAGAGTTGTTGAATATTTAAAAATTTATCTTTATAACTTAATAAATATAATTTTATGAAAATACGTACTTATCTGATTAATATAATAAATATGTTACTTTTCTAGATCTTTTATAAGAACTATTTATGTAGTTGCTATATACTTAGAACAAGTGATTTCCTTCCTATTCCTTAATCTTTAAATCTTCCAAATATAATACTGATTATTAAAACCTTTACTTTTTTCAAGTTATTTTCGATAGAAAGATGTAGATTATTTATTTATTTTATTTCTGTTAATTTAATTCCTTTTCTTTGATGTTATTGAATTTAAATTTTTTAAACTAATTGATAAATAAGAAATAAAATTTGATAATTAAAAACTTAAATAATAGAATCTATTGAAGTATGATTAAATGAAAGAAAATAAGAATAAATTGACAAAAATATTATATATAGATACAATAAAGTTAGATTTGAATTATATTTTAAAATTTTTTATGCTTTTTTGGTCAATGGGCATTTAATCTATAAAAGTAAGATTTATTTCCCATTAATTGATCATAAGTACCTTGTTCAACAAGTTTACCACTTTCGATAACGAAAATTTGATCACTATCTTTAATAGTAGAGATTCTGTGAGCAACACAAAGACTTGTCTTACCTTTCATTAAACCATTAAGAGCTTCTTGAACAATCTTTTCGTTTTCATGATCAAGAGCACTGGTAGCTTCGTCGAGTAAAAGAATATTGGGATTTTTAATAATAGCTCTTGCAATAGCAATTCTTTACTTTTGACCACCAGAAATCTAACTACCCTTAGGACCAACTTTTCTATCAAAACCAGTACCCAATTTGGAAGCATCATTATTTTATTCAAGACTTTCAAATTAGTTAGATTCGATGAAACCAAGAGCGTTAGCTTTACGAGCTGCTTCTTTGATATCTGTAAAGTCAACACTTTCAGTGCTATATTTTATATTTTCAGAAATTGTACCATTGAAAAGAATAGGTTCTTGACTGACTACACCGAAACTTCTTCTAAATTCTTTGAGGTCATAAGATCTAATGTCCTTTCCATCAACTAAAATTTCTCCTTCATAATTATCATAGAATCTTAAGAGTAATTGTAATACAGATGATTTTCCTGAACCAGAGGGACCAACAAATGCAACCTTTTAACCTTTTTGGATCTTGAAAGAAAGATTGTCAAAAACTTGAGCATCACGAGTGGGATATTTGAAGGAAACATTTTTGAATTCAATATCACCGAATACTTTTTCACTATGAAGATTGGGGTAACGTTATTAAACTAATTGGATTTCATCTTCACTGTCGAGAATTTTGAAAAGACCTTTGCAAGCGTTCTTAGCAGCACCAACATCACTCATGAATTGACTTGCATTACCAGCACCAAAAGCAGCGAATAAGATTGTGAAAATAGAAACAAACATTTCTTTGATCTAAACACCATTATCTCTAACAAAAACAGCACCACAAATGAAGATAATTGCATATACACCGAACATAGCAATTTAAGAGAAACCAAAGGCAACACCTGAAAGGTTACCTTTTTTGACTACAATTTCATAAGGTTTTTGCAATTTTTCTTGGTAGAACTAAGATACTTTCTTTTCGTTAGCAAAAGAGGCTACTGTTCTAATATTTGTAACACTTTCCATGATAAGCATACCAGAGTCCTTATAAGCTTCATCAGTACTTTCACTGAAACCTTGAACAAACTTAGCTTGGAGTTAACCAGCAATAATCATAATAGGGCTGACAGCAAGAGCAATCAAAGAAACTCTCCATGAATTAGTGAAAGCACTAATGAGACCAGTAGCGAGGGCGGAGAAGTTTTAGAATTGAATTGAAACAACATTAGAAGTTAAAGAGTTAATAAGATGAGCATCAACTGATAAACGAGCACTCAAACTACCTGGATTATTTTCGGGCTTGTCATACCATCCAACAGGCATTCTAAGCATCTTCTTATATACATCTTGTCTTACTCTTAATGTTAAACCTTCACCAACTCTTTATAATTCAAAAAAAATGATGAATAAAAAGCTTTATTAAATTTTAAAAAATAAATTACCTTGTGAAAAGAGATTGTTAGAAAATAGTGAAAATTTAAGCACCAATAGCTAGAAAAACGAAGAGTAATGAGAGTAAATTGGCTCTTTCTCTAAAATCGTCAGCTTCTGGCTTAGAGAGTACTTCAACAAACTCACCTAAAACAAAACCAGAAAGAGGGAACATAGTACCATTTAATATAGCAAATAGACTACCGAGATAGAAGTAAACCTTTTCAGGCTTGTTAATTTCATATAATCTTCTCATCATACCTTACTCTTCTTATTTTTACTATTTTAATTCTTCCTTTGTTAAAACTTTCTTGGCAGGAACTTCAGCAACTTCAATTTGAGGTACATCAGCATATTAACTACCAGCCTTAGAAGATTGTCTGTTTCTTTAATGGGAATTTTCAGGATGAACTTAGTTACCATTATGAACTGTTGATCTTTTTCTCTATTAGTTATTCATACTACCGAAATTTTAAAGTACTTGATTTTCATCTTCTTAGTCATCTTCTTTTTCTCTTTGAATTTAATTCTTAGCCAAAGCTTCAAATTTGCCTTTAGCATTGATTAATGATTGGTAAGTACCCTCTTCAATTAATTGACCCCTATCGAGAACTAAAATTCTATCAGAATTTTGAATAGTAGATAATCTATGTGCAATAACGATGGTTGTTCTACCTTTAGAGATGTTATCAAGAGTTTGTTAAATCATAGCCTCATTTTTTCTATCGAGAGCACTAGTGGCTTCATCTAAAAGTAAAATTTGAGGATTCTTTAAGATAGCTCTTGCGATACAAATTCTTTACTTTTAACCACCAGAAATTTAACCACCGGCATTACCAACATAAGTATCAAGCTTGTTTTCTAAATCCTTAACGAATTCCCAAGCATTAGCTTGCTTAAGAGCTTCAATCATTTCTTATTCAGTAGCATCTTCTTTACCAAATCTCAAATTTTCTCTAATAGAAGTAGCAAATAAGACTGGTTCTTAACCAACATAACTATAGAATAATAATATTAAATAAATTAATTAATTAATTTTAGATATTTTTTATTTGATGATTTGATTTTTTCAAAATTTCATAAAACTATCATATTTTGCTGATTTAATAGTTCTATTTATCTATTCAAGAAATTAAGAATTAATTACCCAACATTCTTTCTGAGCCACTTGTAATCCAATTCCTTAACATCAACACCATCAATTCTAATAGAGCCTGATTGGGGATCATAGAATCTTAAGAAGAGTTGCATAACAGTAGACTTACCACAACCTGATTCACCAACTAAGGCAGTTTTTTGATTGGGTTCAATTGTTAATGTAAGGCCTCTGTGGACTGGAATATCAGCCTTAGCGGGATAGTTGAAATTAACATTTGTGAAAACAACTTTTCCTTAAAGATTGGGAATAGTCTTAGGATTAGGAGGTAACTCAATGAGAGGTTTTCTATCAATAACACTAAATACTTTTTTGGCAGCCTCCTTACCAATGGCGAAAGACTTAACGCAAGGCCCCATTTGACCAAGAGAAAAACCACCTAAATTATTATTAATTGAAAAATAAATGAATAACAATTTTTAAAGTTTTTTAATTTTAAAATAATAGAATTATTTAAAAATATTACCAATCATAATTGCAAAGAAACAGACGAAAATATCTCCTTGAGTATAGTTACGATCATAAGTTGAATTAGTGGTGCCATCTCCAATAAGCTTGGAACCATACCAGAAACTCAATGCATAATCCAAAAACATTGTACTGAAAGTTAAGCCTATATTAATTTAATTTGGAAAAAATTTAATTACACTTCTAGTCATTAGAAAAGGAATAAATATACAAACTATAAATCCAAATCTAAAAAGATTACAATTCAAAATTTAAATAATTAATTTTACCTAAACCAGCTCCAGCCCATGTACCATATTTACAAGCAATTTTGAATGCTTCAATTAAACCCTTTTTGTAACTACTAAGTTCAAATTCTTCACCAGTTAGTGATTTGACAGTCTTGACGGCGTTTAACCCTTATTCAGCGAGACCGCCGGCTTTTTCATATGAGCTAGAAATCTTCTTTTGAGAGGTTTAAATAACAAGTGAGAAGGCGACAGCACCTAATGTTAAAACTGGTAATGCAGCAGTGGTAACGAGAGCCATTTACCAACCTCTAGCATAACCAACAGCGAAACCACCAAGGGTCATGAAAACTGTCATTAAATAGGTGGGTACTTTTTCACCAATAGCTCCTTAAATTTGGAAACATTCTGTAGCAATTTTGCTGGCCAATTCATTGGGGTTTATCTAATCAAACCATCCAACTTCTTGACTAAGAACGGCCTTGAAATATTCCTTTCTAAAAGTAATGGATTATCTTTCACCAGTGATCATCCAACAACCCATTTAAATCTATTATATTTTCAATTTTAAAAATTATATTCTTTCCTACTTGAAATAGATTTAAAAATCTTACCCAACTCAAGAAGAAAGTACCAATACCAATATAAAGGAAATAAAGAGCCTATTCACCTGCTGCTGAAACAATTTCATCACCAGTAGATGTAGGACCAAAGGAATCGGTCATTTCACCGAAAATAAGTGCAAACAGAGGTAGTGCTATACCATTAATTATAGCTGCAGAGGCACCAAAAATCATGAGCATCCAATCAAATTTGGTAGCATATCTGAAGAGTCTAAAGAAAGAGATATTTGGAAGTTATTACACTACTACTTTCTTATCTTTAGTAGGAGTATCTGCAGAAGGGTTTGCTTGCAACTCTTATTATAAATTCTGCTTTTATTGAGGAGAACCAAGGTTAGAATCTCTTGGTTACCTATCTTGGTTTTCGACGTCTAAAACCTTTTACATTTTTATTTTAGTGATTTATTCCTATTTTATAAACCTAGGTTATTAACAATAATATTAGCTTTTTTTGAACTAGGAAATATGTAATCAATTATTTTTTTAATGTTTATTTTGTTTTACACTTTAATTTTCCACGCTTTTAAATGGTTAGTAGTAGCAATTGAGAAATTTCTTGTTAAGTGTTAAATTTAATAATAATTGCATTGTCCAAAATGATCAGGAAAATTTTTAATTAAACATAGTTTTTACAGTCCCAAATTATTTGGTAACCACACAATTTCTTTAATGATGTACTGTAAAAAAATAAAATTCTGATATTTCCTGACTTTTTAGCACATTAATCCTTCTATTAATTATTTTTATTTAGATGTCTATTTTATTTTTGTAGTGATTATTTTTTTTTAATTAAAATCAAGTAATTACGCATCACTGTGACTTACTAATTGAAATAAATAAAAGTCTTTTTTTAAAAATATTATTCTTTATTTATAAGCTTAATGTACTTTTAAAGCTTCCATTATCTGAGGCTGTTGCAACTTATATGCTCCTTAATTATTAAAATTAATAATATTATTAGTGAATTTATTTAGCAATTTTAAATATACTTTCTCATTTTTAGATAATTTTTAGAGATATAATGTGTAAAAAGGTTTAATTATCCTTATTATTTGCTTATTAATATTCTTAAGACAATATGAAAGGGTAATAGATAAATAGATTAAATTTGATACAATTGGGTAAGAAAATTTGAAAAGAATTGCTTTTAATTAATAAGACTTCTAGAAATATTCTTTCTTTGAGAGCATAAATAAGAATGTAAAAATTAAATAATCAAAGAATTTAAAAAGAGAATATAGAAGCGGATATATTTGATTAAAAGCTAAATCAGTCCCAAAATTTGATTATTATGAATTAATCAGATTGTACATCATACCCTATTTTGAAGTCCCACTGTAAACTTTCAAAATTCTGATAAATATACTTGCGTTGATTTCTTTTTTTTTTCTTCATATTTTTTAAAAATATTTCTCAGTCTAAGTTAATTCTTTCTCTTCATTTTGATTCTAAGGTAAACATAGTATATTTTTAGATTTTAAAATAATAAAATTATCTCCAATAATTGATTTTTAATGCCATTTGATGAGCAGCTTACTGTTTTTTCTTTCAAAAAAGGCAATCTAATAATGAAAGAAGATACAATTAAGAAAAAGAACTTGTGAAAAAATAAACTATGATATTTTTATGAAAAATAGTTCAGTAATTACTAACAAACATGAATTTAAGTCCATGAATTAACAAGAACTATGAAAGAGAGCTTACTATGACAATAAATAGAAAATAATTTTCTATAATATTTTTTTTTGCCATTTGGGTGATTAAATGATAATTTGAATTTAGTTAGTATAAATTTACGATTCATATTAAATTTTTGAATTTTGTATACAATTTAAAACCAAATTTAAACAGCTTTCCTCAATAATATTAGCACAAACATTTGCAATTTAATGATAAAGCGATGAACAAAGTCCCTGTTCTGGTTAACTAAGATTTAGTGCTAATGCTAAATTAAGATGATTAATTGTGAGAGTTTTTTATAAATAATACATTTCTAGAATAGAATGTTCCTAAAGATTGATTGTAAAAACTGTTGAATAAATTAAATAACATAGGCTTAAAAATAGTAATTATTTTGAAAAGAGTGTTTAGTAAAAAAAAGTGAAACTTTGAACACTTTGAATATATTTAGCAATCTATTTTATTCTGAAATATAGAAAATTTAGTTTTAATTTATTTGATATTTATTGAGGATGAAAACTATAATTTTAATAAGTCGAATTCCTTTTCTATTAATTATTCAAACAAAAATGATTGTTTATCTTCACACAATTAACATTTTTAATTATCTAATAAAAGCAATCGAAATCTTTATTTTGATGTAGAATTAACAATTAAAATAGAATCAATTTTTAAACATTTTCTATTAATTATTTAGTATTTTTTAGTGTTAAAGTTTTATTAGATCTATACTAGATTTTATTCTATTAATAATTTAAACAACAAAAAAATTAAATAAAGAAACATTTAAAAGAAAGTAAGCAGTCTATTTCAATAAAAATACTAATATAAAAAGGTTTTTGCTCATAAATAATTTAAGTAAAATAAAATAATAAATTAATAAATTCTAACTATTTAAAATAGAAGATTCGAGATTTAGTTCCTAATCTATTTTTCTCTTTAAGTAACTAATTGTATGGTTCATCATTTTTAGATAATTTATTATGATATTACCTAATAGATTTTCGTTAATTTCAACTTTTAATAATACATTAATTATTAGAATACATTATCATCAAGACTTATACTACAAAATTATTTACTTCAAATGATAAAAGTACTTTAGAAAGCTTTATCCTCAAGAAGCTTTGTTTAGCAAATTAAATATTTCTCATCGAATCCTAACAATTTCTTACATTTTGAATCAGATTTTTGGAAATCAATACATGCTAGCATAAAAGTTGTTCCTCAAGATTAGTAATAATTATTGCAAGCTCTTCAGTAGTAGGAAATAGAATGGAAGAAAGATAACATGAAAGCAGTTTGGTTAAAAGTTAAAGTAGATTAAGTCGAATTACTTAAGGAAATATTAAACTAAGGTTATATAATTCATCATGCAACAAAAGAACATATTTTATTATCTAAATGGCTGTTAGAGGGTGAAAAAAATACTCTCCCTGGTTATGCAAGTCATTATGTTGGCTGCGGAGGTGCAGTGATTAATTCCAAAAATGAAGTTTTAATGGTTTGTGAAAAATATGGATACAACAAAACAACTTGGAGTTTTCCAGGGGGAAGAGCAGATCCTAATGAAGAAATTTACTAGACTGCAGAAAGAGAGATTTTTGAAGAACTAGGATTTAAAGCTAATGCTGTTGAATTATTGTTATTTAGAGAATCAACCAGGTCTATATTTAATAAACCTGATATTTATTTTGCTTTCTTATTAAAACCTGTAGAAGAGAATCCTATAGTTAAGATGTGCACAAAAGAATTAAATGGTTATAAGTGGATTCCATTAGCTTAAATTGATGAATTTATTAAAGAAGATAATGTATCTAAATACCATGTTTAAAGAAGAATACTCGAAAAAGTGAATGAATTATATAAATAGGGATTTGACTTTTAAAATGAAAGGCTAACAATAAAAGATAGATATGTAAATTATCCTTAAGAAGGTGTTAACTATACAATAACTGAAATATCTCATTAAAGAAAATAGAATTGATTTATTAATTTTAATTCTCTAAATTATCATAGATTAATCTTCCAAAGAATCTAGCCAACAAATAAACAAGTAAGAAATTAAGCAGCTCGCAAGTTATCAATCTTTCAATCTATCCACCCATCCATCCACTATTATATTATATATTTATTTAAAATATAGATTTATTTTGTTTAATATGGAATACAATAGGATCCTATTTTTATATTAGTAAACTTCCTTTATTAATTACTGTAATCTATATAAATTAATGTAGCAGTTTTTTCTAATCAAGCAAATGAAGTTTACATATAAATTTTCTATAACTAAAACCGTTTAAAGTTTTAACCTAGGTTTAATTATTCAATTTGATATCTCTTGAAAGTCTTTTATAAATTACAACTAGCCTAATTAATCTTAAAGTCTAATTTTTCTAAAAAAAATTATTGGAATTACATATTTTAGATTTAGATAATTTATCAAAATGATTCTAATCATCATTCACTTTTTTAAATCTGAATATAGTCTTGAAATATTATACTATGTAAAAGATCAAAAAATGGATTTTGTAAAGAAAAATATTTATAATAAAGCAATAAAGAAATGTAAAAAGTATATATAACTATAGAAAAAAGATAAGGTTAGGTATGTAGTTAGATAGTTAAATTATTTAAATTTTATTTATTTATATTGATTTATATTAGATATTCAACTAGCATTTAATCTATAAAAGTAAGATTTATTTCCCATTAATTGATCATAAGTACCTTGTTCAACAAGTTTACCACTTTCGATAACGAAAATTTGATCACTATCTTTAATGGTTGAGATTCTGTGAGCAACACAAAGACTTGTCTTACCCTTCATTAAACCATTAAGAGCATCTTGAACAATCTTTTCATTTTCGTGATCAAGAGCACTGGTAGCTTCGTCGAGTAAAAGAATATTGGGATTTTTAATAACAGCTCTTGCAATAGCAATTCTTTATTTTTGACCACCAGAAATCTAACTACCCTTGGGACCTACTTTTCTCTCAAATCCTTCTCCGTAATTAATTTAATTCTTATTCTAGTCATCAGATTAGAATTAATTTGATTAAATAAAATTGAGTGCGTTAGCTCTCTGTGCAGCATTATAAATATCATTTTAAGTTATACTCTCAGTATTGTATTTAATATTTTCTGAAATAGTACCATTAAAGAGGACAGGCTCTTGGCTCACAACACCAAAGCTCTTTCTAAACTCTTTGATATCATAAGTCTTCATATCAACTCCGTCAATTAAAATTTATCCTTCATAGCTATGATAAAATCTAAGTAATAATTACAAAATTGATGATTTTCCAGAACCACTAGGGCCTACAAAAGCAACCTTTTATCCCTTTTTGATTGAGAAAGAAAGATTGTCAAGTACTTTTAAGTCTCTGTTAGGGTATTTAAATGAAACATTTCTAAACTCAATATCCCCAAGACCTTTTTAAATCTTAGCATTTTTAGTTTCTTTTTACTATTTTTAGATTTCATCTTCAGAATCTAATATTTTAAACAAACTCTTGCAAGCATTTTTAGCATTTCCAACTTCACTCATAACTTAATTATTGTTACCAGCACCAAAAGCAGCAAACATAATTGAATACACGGATATGAACATATCTCTCATGGTGACACCATAATCTCTGACAAATACAGCTGCGCAAATAAATATAATTGAATAAACAGCAAACATTACAAACTGAGAAAATCCAAATGCCTAATTTTATTTATAAATTTTAATATTTTTAATTTAAGTTATTTTTAAAAGATAATATTCTTTACAGATCCTGCAGAATGTCCTTTTTTATTCAAAGTTAAGTATGGTTTTTAGAGCTTTTCTCCATACAATTATATAACTTTTTTTTCATTTGCAAAAGATGCAACTGTTCTAATATTCATCACACTTTCCATGATTAAAATACCAGATTCTTTATAAGCTTCTTCTGCACCTTCACTAAAGCCTTGAACAAACTTTGCTTATAAAGAACCTGCAATAACCATGAGAGGACTGACTCCTAATGCAATCAAAGAAACTCTCCAAGAAGCTGTGAAAGCACAAATAAGGCCAGTAGCAAATGAAGATAAACCTTAAAATTAAATCGATATAACACTGGAAGCTAAGCTATTTATTTAATGAGCATCGACAGATAAACGAGCACTCAAGCTTCCAGGATTATTTTCCTATTAATCAAACCATTCACAAGGCATGTTAAGCATTTTTTTATAAACATCTTGCCTGATTCTAAGTGTTAAACCTTCACCAACTCTAATAATGATAGAGGAAATTAAAGTTAAATAAAATAAATGAGAAATAAATGTTAATTTACCTTGTAAAAAAGTATTATTAAAAGGTACTGAAAACCAAAGAACCAATAGATAAAAAGACAAATCCTAACGCTAACCAGTTAGCTCTATCCCTGAAATCACTTGCATTTGGCACAGCAAGAACTTCAACGTAATCACCTAATAGAAAACCACTTAAGGGAAAGCATACACCATTTCCAAGTGCAAAGAATATACCAATATAGAGTATTAATTTATCTGGTTTGTTAATTTCATGAAGCCTTTTTAACATATGGCTTTCTTGTTATTTTAATTATTTTTATTCTTCCTTTGTCAATTTCTTTTTGCCTTCCGACTATTCTTTACCTTCTTAGAGTTAATATTTTATAGAACTCTTATCCTCATTCCCTTATTTAAGTAAATGATCATCCTACAAGTTTTCGTGTTAATTAGCTATTCCATCATCTTGATTGTCTTCGTTGTATCTTTAAACTTAATTCTTAGCAAGAGTTGAGAATTTCCCTTATTATTACATAAGACTTTCAAATGTTCCCTGTTCTACTAATTATCCTTGATCTAAAACTAGAATTCTATCTGAATTCTAGACAGTGGATAATCTATGAGCAATGACGATGGTAGTTCTACCTTTAGAGATATTATCAAGGGTTTATTAAATCAAATGTTCATTTTTTCTATCTAATGCACTAGTTGCTTCATCTAAAAGTAAGATTTGAGGATTCTTTAAAATAGCTCTTGCAATGCAAATTCTTTACTTTTAACCTCCAGAAAGCTAGCTACCACCGTTTCCAACGTAAGTATCTAATTTATCTTTTAAATCCTTAACAAATTCCCAAGCGTTAGCTTACTTAAGGGATTCAATCATTTCTAATTCAGTAGCATCTTCTTTGCCAAATCTCAAATTTTCACGAATAGTTGTTGCAAATAGAACAGGTTCTTGACCAACATAACTAATTAAATACAAAAATAAATTATAATTTTATTAAATAAAAGTAATTTTTACCCAACATGTCTTCTAAGCCATTAATAGTCTAAATCCTTAACATTAACTCCATCAATAATCAATTATCCAGCTTGAGGATCATAGAATCTCAATAATAATTGCATCACTGTTGACTTTCCACAACCTGATTCTCCAACCAAAGCAGTCTTCTAATTAGCTTTAATCTCGAAGGTAAGATTTTTTAATATAGGAGTTTCTTTTTTAGAAGGGTAACTAAAGTCAATGTTACTGAAAGTAATATTTCCTTGAAGATTCTTAATAGTTTACGCATTTTTTGGAACTTCTATTAGTGGTTTTCTTTCAATAATTTCCAAAATCTTAGCGCCAGCCAATTTCCCTTATTAGAATTTTTTGATGCAAGGAGCACCTTATCCAAGTGAAAATCCACCTATAATTATTAATGATTAAATTAAAATAAATAATAAAATAATAAAAATGATTTACCAATAATAATAGCAAAAAAGATAACAAAAACATCTCCTTGAGTATAGTTACGATCAAAAGTAGTATTAGTGGTACTGTCCTCAATTAAAACAGAGCCATACCAAAAACTCAATGCATAGTCTAAAAACATAGTTGAAAAAGTTAAACCTATTTAATTATAAAAAATATTAATTATTACTTTTGCTTAATAAATTAATGATGATTTTATACCTAATCCAACACCTGCCCATATTCCATACTTGCAAGCAATTTTAAATGCTTAAATTAAACCACTTTTATAATTGGTCAACTCAAATTCTTCTCCTATTAATGATTTAACAGTTTTAATAGAATTGAGACCCTATTCAGCAAGACCACCAGCTTTTTCATAGGAACTAGCAATTTTTTTTTAGGATGTTTAAACAGTCAAAGCAAATGCTACACCTCCAAGAGTTATAACTGGAAGAGCTGATGTTGAAACTAAAGCCATTTGCCATCCTCTAGCATAGCCAACAGCAAAACCACCAAGAGTCATAAAAATGTTCATTAAATAGGTAGGAACATTCTCACCAATAGCAGTTTAAATATAATTGCTTTCTGAAGCTATTTTGGAAGTTAACTCATTAGGATTTATTTGATCAAACCATCCTATTTCTTGATGTAACACAGCTTTAAAATATTCTTTTCTGTATTTTATAGATTATCTCTCTCCAGAAATAATCCAACAGGCCATTTGAATCTATTTATTTATAAAAAATGTTAACAATTTTAAACTTATTAAATCAATTTTAATGTTTTACCCAACTTAATATAAATGTTGAAATTCCAATATATAATAAATAAAGGCACTGTTCTCCAGCACTTTCATATACTTAATCACCCGTTAATTAAGGTCCAAATGAATCTGCCATCTATCCAAAAACGAGTGCGAAAAGTGGGAAAGCTAAACCATTGATAATAGCGGCAGATGCTCCTACTATCATAAGAATATATTCAGTTGTTGTTGCGTATCTAAAGAGCTTAAAAAAAGAAATTGGTTTAGGTTATTATTCAAAATTGGCATTTTCTATTAATTTTTTGTTTATTTCAATAACTCCATTGTTAGATTTGGAGGATTGAGGTTGTTGTCCGCTATTTCCTTAACCGTTTTTAGAATGAATTTATATAGTCTAGATTTCTTAACTCATTTCTATATTGTCTTTCAATATAAATTTTTATGAAAGATCCTTATTAAATCTACTTTAATCCAATTTATTAGGGTATAATATTAAAAATATTATTTATTTTAAGATTTTTTTTTATTTTTTGTAATATTAATTATGATCTCCTCACTTACTAGACCAATTACTTAAAGGGGAAATTCTAATCTTCTCATAATTGATCAATAGTTTTTGTATTACTTTTATCAATCTAAAAATCTTGTGAAATCTGGCGTTAATCAAATTTTATTATTAGAATGGAATATTATTTCATTCATTCTTCTACTCTATTCTTATTTGCACTTACATTATCTAGAATCTACGCATTCTGCTTTTATAACTAGAGATAAAACCGCAATTGATTGATTAGATTCTATATCACAACTTTAAATTGATAAAAATGGGAAATATAAAATGATATAATAAATTGAAATAAAGTGTAATATATTTTATAAACAAAAAGAAATTACCAATACTACAAATAAAACTAATTACTTAATTTTATTTTAATAATGATAAAAAGAAATTATCAGATATATGTTTAATTAAAAAGTAAGTACTTAGGTTTCTGGTGAAATATTAATTTCATAATTAAAGATTTCAAATAGAATACGTGAACGACTAGAAATAGAAAATTAATTCCAATTATCTATAGCCTAAATTTATTAAATTTTAATCTATATTAAATCTCTTTGAAAGAAGTAATAAATTATATAATTTAAAAAGTAATAAATTGTAACAATTTAAGAAATATTATCGAGATTATTAATTTTCTTAACTCAAAAGATATTAGTTAGTAAATTAGTATTATTTAAAATATAAATTTTTTATTTATGTAAGTTAATAACTAATTTAAATACCTAAATCAATAATAGTTTTAGATTATTTTTCTTTAATAGATAAATTACTTACTACTGTAATACTATTACATTTTAATTATGATAAAATAAATGTGAATTTTAATTCATAGATATAGTCATTCAAGCATTTAAATTATCCTCAAATGAGATAATACCTGAATAGTTATAAATATAAACTAAATTTATTTCATTTTAATTTTTTTAATTCTAGAATTAAAATATTAAGTATTTAAATAAATTTACATAAAATGGATTTTTGAAATCTATTTCTAATTTTTTATATTTTTTAAGAATTTTTTCAAAATTTAAACAAATAACATCATCTCTATTTGATATTTTCTATTTAATTTGATTAGATTTAGTCTATATGAGTATCAAAATATTATAAGTTACTCAAAACATGGCTTTTCATTTAAAAAAACTAAATCTTTTCATCAAAAGTAGATGTATTTTTTTCTCTTGTACTGAGGAATAAAGTTTATCATTAATGAATTGATTTACTTCCTTAAGTGGTAAACAATTCCTTTTAGTTTTATAAATTAAAAAATATCTATATTTTAAACCATGTAAAATATTTCATAGTATAAAACTATACAATGATCATTATAAATCAAGGAATTACTTTGGGCATTCTATAAGTAATGGCAGATAACTTTATTTTATAGCTATATTGGTGGAGTAAATTTATTTTATTTATACTATTATAGTGCTCATGTGAGAGTACTTGAAACATATATCAGTTATAAATACAAAAAATAGATTTACGTATATTTTATAATTTTAATCACATAAAAAATTAAGAAAATTAATAGATATTTTATAAATTTTATGAATAAATAAAATAGAGATTTATACATTAATTAGATTTAAATAAGGGATAAAACTTCCTTAAACATATAGAATTGATACCTTAGAAGTAAACTAGCCTTCTTATAGAACAATTTCAAGATGGAGTAATAGGTTCATTAAATGAGAATAAAGTATCAATGATTAGCCTAGATCAGGTAGACCTATAGGCCTTTACATAAGAGAATATAGAAACTATAAAAGCTCTTATAGAAGAAAATCTTCAAATATCCTTTAAAATGATATAGGAGCAAACTTAAATTAGTATAGGAATTATTTTTAATATAATCTATGAAGAATTACAGCTAAATAAAATTACTTCACTTCAAGATACATTCTTCATATGCTAAGTGAAAAAAATAAGCATGATAGGATTGAGATTTGTTTAAGAATTTAGATAAATTTTTATGGATCTGGTAGATTAAGAGGTATTATCTCCTGTGGTTAGACTTGGATTTATTACAAATCCTAAGGATTGAAGGAGTAAAATACCCATTGGATAAGCAAAGAAGAATCCACCAATTATAGTAAGGAATAAGATTGGTAAAAAGGATCTTTTTACTTAATTTTAATACATAGGGAATAGTTCCTATAAAATTGATTGAAGATGGAAAAACAACAAATAATGAAACATATTAAGAAATATTAAATAATTTTTCATATCAATTAAAGAAAAAAGAGGATTAAAAGGTCTTTATTACTCCATGATATATTAATACCTCATAAACAAAGTAATATCTAGCAATATTAATAAAGATAAGGAGTAGCGATTTTAAGACCCACCCTATTCTCTAGGTCTTACTCCTTACAATTTTTGCATTAATAGCTGTACAAAAGAAAATCAAAGTTTGTCTTTTTTTTTATTCTTAATGTTGGTATTAAATTTTACAAAAATTGCTTAAATTTACATAAATTTTTTTCACTTTATATTATTATTCTTCTCTTAACCATCTCTCTTAAAAAGCATTATTATATTATTCTGACCAATGTTTGATTATATATAAAAATAAATAAAAATATAAATGGCCTCTCTCATTTAATTCTTTAACAGAAAATGTGCTATTATTTATTGAAAGCCCTAAGTATATTTAAAAATTAAATTATTCTTAGAACATATATTGTGTTACTTAATTTTAATGAAAGTAAAAAATGGATTAATGGATTTCTTTCAAAATAAATAAATCTTTTCTTGTTTCTTTTCAATTCTATATTTTTATTAGGGGTCGGTTCTAGTCATATTTACTGTGTTGACTCGAGTCATTTTCGACTTGAGTTAGAATTTATTTTTTTTAAATTAATTGAGTTGAGTTAAAAAAATTTTTTATTTTTTGATAGAGACAGTAAATTTTTTAATTTTGACTCGAGTTGACTCGATATTTTTGAAGGATATATGAAAAATAGTAAAAATTAAAATTATTCTATCTAAGTTAAACAAATATGAATAAATAAAATAAATAATACAATTAATTATCTTAAATATTTACCATTTTTTAAATAAATATCAACTCATCAACACTATAGGATTTTAAATTAGATCTAAATTGATTGATTATGAACTCTGCTTTAGAAAAAATCCTCTCTGGCTCAACGCTAGTAATTTAAATATTCAAAAAAATTATAGATATTTATGATAGAACAGGAAAAACTTTTGAATTTTAATTCCATCCACCATAATAATTAATTATAATTTTTCCAATTTGTTCTACCCATACTGTATTATTGATACATTTAAGTTTCTTTAGCTGGATAATGAGATTAGTTTTCGATTTCATCTTCAAATTCCTCAAATCCAAATAGATCCATTTTTTCCTAATTTACTTTAATTATCTTTTTTATTTTTTAATTTAATTTGTATCATGATAATTTGATGTAAACTAACTATAGTAATTTTAAACAATTTTTAATGCATGTTTTCTACCTTTAGTTCTTTAATGGAAGAACATTGCTATATAGTAAATATATTTCTCATCTCTTTTCAATATAGATTTATCATTTTAATCTTAAAATTTTTTTTCATTTATTGCTTGAGTTATTTTTAAAAGCTAAATCTTCTTATTACTCTAATAAATAAACAGTTATAATAGTATTTATTAGTTTTTAAATTTTTGAGATTAGATTATCTTCTGCAGAACTCATTACTATTATGACATTATGAAATGGTTTTAAAAATGAGACTAATTGCTTTAAGTCTTCATATTAAATTTTATAAAAATATGTTTTCTATTATTTATTGTTTTCTACAATATAGGTAACTATTTACTAAAAAAGTTTTTAAAACCTTTCTAGCATTAAATCCATCTAGTTGAAATCTCAAGTTTTAATTTTAATATTGTTTATATTTCATCGTTTGGATGTTCCAAACTGTTATCATTTTCACAATCTTAATTATTATGTACTTTCTTCATATGTTTATCTATAAATTATGACTAAATAGCTTCTAATTTATTATTTATCTTTGGTGATGATATAAAATACTTTGATATTTGTCTAACATTAAATATTATATTTTCAAATGCTTTTACTTTTTTAAATTTACTTGTGGATGAGAAAAGTAATATATTATGCAAAATGTAGGAAATACAATAAAAATATGGGATTTTGAAATACTCTCCAATAGTTTTAACATTGTTTGAGGCTCGATCAGAGGTAAAAAAAACTTGTAATCCCAGAATCTAGAGTTTACTTAGAAATCAGCTTCATTCTTTTAGTTCAATAAACGATTATCTTCATTCTCATCTCTCATGATATCATTATCAAAACTCTCCTCAATGTATTCATATAGAGCTTTACTAACTGATAGGACTTAGTGTATCATCAAATTTATCAATTTTTAGTTCACTTTGTTATTAAACAAATATTATGTAAGGATATAATATGTCATACTCTTTTAAGATACTTTCAAGTTCTAGGCTAATTTCTTTTGAAGTTACTGATAGATTTTCTAATTTCTCCTGTTGCTAAAACTCTTTTGATAGGTTTAAATTTATTATTGATTTAATGACAAGTTAGGGTTAAATAAATTTTATTTTTTATTGAAGTCCATGTATCCAGTGTAAAACTAAAACCATATCTTTTTTAATTACAGTAAGAACTGCTATTTCCACGCACTGGGAGCTATAATAAATTAATAATGTTTATTTAAATATTATTAGAAAGTAAATACATGCACAAATATTAATAATAAAATTTATACTAATTTATTGAGTTATTTTCAAATAAATTCTTATAATAAGGCATTCCTTTTTATACTTCCTCAACATTCAATGATATTTTGGATTAAATCCATAGCTAATTTTTATCTTGATTTGTCTACCATTTTTTACTTAGTTCACTTTTAAAATTATGATTTACTCCTACTTCCAATGATTGGAGTTTTGGGGCTTAATAGGGTGGAATAAAGATAACTTTTTAACCTTTAGATTTAGAATCTAGTTTCTCAGGTAAAATATCCGTATGCAGACCATATGAGTCAACTATCAATATAAAAGGTTAATATTAATTAATCTTATCTTTAAAGTACTCTACCCACTCTATCTGAAAATGTAATAGATATCATTAGAATTGTAAGATTGAACTTCTTTATGAACTCTAGAGAGAAGTAGACTGAGACCATTTTTTGTTACCTGGAAAAACCCTATCACTTCCCGACAGAAAATCCAAATTATCCCCCGCACAAAAAAACACAACCCCCATCTCTCGGGATCCCTAAGGCATTTTTTGAAATCCTTAATTTTTATAAATTAAAAAAGTCTGTTAAATTTGAAATTATTAAAATTTTACTTTATTTCGTTTTTACTTAATATAACCTTTAATTTATTTCTTATTAATTAATTTAGTGTCTTTGGTCAGCTTTGTTCATATACTTTATTTTAAGATATATGTTCAAATTTACTGCATTTACAAACTAATTGTTTAGTATTGACCTGTTTTTGAGAATTCAAATTTATATCTAAAAAAAATCTATGAAATTAAAAAATATCAATAAAATTCAATAATAACAAAAAATATAAAGGTAGAAGTATTAAAATAAAGTTGTTATAAATTTTATATTTTAATTGAAGTAAATAAATGATTATCACATAAAGAAAATTAATTTAATTTATTTCATCTAAAAAAATTCATAGATTATCTATGGAATATAAATTCAAAACCTATTTCAACTGCTAATCTTTTTTTTTGCTAAATTATTGAGTTTAGATAAACCTTCTCCTAATTTACTAGCCCCTTCATCACTAATTTTATTATCCCTTTTACAATTTATACAAAAAAGTTAGTTTTCTGAT
>JH651259.1:648147-709290 GCA_000260095.1 Tetrahymena borealis | reverse complement strand
CCCCAACCCCAACCCCAACCCCAACCCCAACCCCAACCCCAACCCCAACCCCAACCCCAACCCCAACCCCAACCCCAACCCCAACCCCCATGTTGGGAAAGTATTTTAGAATTAATTAAAATTTAAGAAGTAAAGAAATTTTAAAATACAGATATTAAAAAAATAAAAATAATTTCATTTATCTTTATTATTTAACATTATTTTAGAAGAATTGTAATAAAATTCAAATAATTCCAAGGATCAATTAATTTAATTAAAAAATTATAATTTGATTATAATATCAAAAATAAGGATATTATCATTGTTAAAATTCTAAAATATTAATTATGATAAAGGATAAAAGGAATAGGTTTAAAAGAAAAACAGAAGTAACTATGAAAATATGCATAATTTATTTGAATAGAGATTATTTTGTTATTTATTTATTTTTATCATTGTTATTAAATTGTGTTTTGTATTATTAGTGAGTATTTTGAGAATTATTTTATTTGTACATAAAGTAATTCTATGTATAGAATGTTATTAAGTTTTATCAGTAAGATCAATCAATCGTCTAATTAAGTAAGAAGGGCAACACCTCTCTTGATCCAATGGCTTTCTGATTTATCAGTAGGTATTCTTAGGAACATAACGAAGTTAGTAGAGTGGCCTGTTGTTGATAATACACCTCTACGAGCTGATGTTTTATAAACAGGGCAATTATAATTCTTATATTGTGACAATTCAGAAATTTTCTTTGGTTTTAACAAAATTGTTGGACATTTTACAAATAGAACCTATTTTAAATAATTTGATTAGTATTATTAAAAGTTGATTTAACTATAATTAAAGATTTATTTACTTTTGGGTCCGATTCGTCTAATTTCATAGTATTCATATTCCATTTAGAACCTTCAATGAACAGACCATGTACATAAGCACCATCATCTGGTTTGGCTGTAACAGGAGTATTAATAAACTAATTAAATTTTTAGTAAACTATTATAAATTGTTATTTTTAAATTAATATTACTTCAAAGTCAAATTCAATTATATCAATAGGTATGATTTTCTTTCTGGCATAGTTTTATAAGACACCTGTTAGGAAACTCTGAGTAAAGTAGAAACCAGATATCCAAAACTCATTGGGACTGGTTTAGGAATCAATCCAACTCTAGAAGAAGTGTAATCTCTATTTCAGATCTACAACATAACCACCCAAAGGTTTTAATGAAGGATAACTAGATTACATCCAAAGTTCAGGCACTTTGCCATCAAACAGACTCTTAGAAGCAGCTTCTAGCTGAGTAGACATTAACAACTCACCCTTAAGAGCTTTTTAGATATCTACTAAACTAGATTATACAACCTTTAATAATATAATAAAAATGAGATAAATAATATAAATTACAATTAATTTTTTATTACTTTAATAAGCTTATTGAAACGAGTAAGTTCTTGTGTAAGTACAGTATTCATACTCTCATTTTTTACAACTGGGAATATTTTTTATACTTCAGGAATGTTAAATTATTGTGGGAAATCTGTTAATATATTCTAGCACACTTGCTTTAATGTTTCTTCTAAGCTTTCGCCACCACTACCACCTATATCATTTAAATTTAAATAAATATATATTTTATAAGTTAGATAAGAATTACCTCCGTGAGAGGAGCAGATAAGAAGAGAATCATTCAAAAGGTTAGTTTCATTCATATCCTTAGTTATATCTGCATTAAGATGGAAACCAAAGACTTCAGGAGGAGCCATAAGAGGTAATTTAGTTTTAATATGAGTGAGGAAATCTTCATGAGTTTCACAATGAGGAGCTCTATATTCAATACCAGGAGCAAATTAGTAGTTTGGATTATCAACAGTTTCTTAGTTATAATAATCTAGGAGTAATGTCTTGATTAATCTTCTATCTTTATCATCAGTAACTCTACCACCATAGTTACATTCAGCTGCCAAATAATTTAATGCATCGAAGGGAATTACTTAACTAGATTCATCTAAGAACATCTTCAATTATCTTACACAAATACGTAAATCAGATTCATTGAATTCATAAGATATATTCCAACCCAAAGCACCATACTTTCTTCTTTCTTAAATAACAGCGTGGAAGAAGCAAAGTCCGTATAATAACTTCTTGAATGCCTATTGAAAAAATGATAAAATAATTTATGAGCATAACTTTAATTTATTTATCAAATAATAATAAATACCATAGGATTTTAACATCCATCAAAAAATTCTGTCTTAATTATAGGATCTATTAAATAAGAACCTAGCATATTGCTTCTTAATCCTTTAGGAGGTTCGTTTGTCATTTTGATACCAGCTTAAAGAACACTGGTAGGGAAGTTAGGAGAAGGATATGAAGTTAGCCATAGTCTGAATTCTGGGTTCATTTCGGGATTGTTATTGAAACCTTCACAGATTTTTTCAAGAGTAGTCATCCAAGTGACAGCAAGATGACAATTTTATAATACAACCCAATTACCAGTAATTGTACCTTCAAAGATCATCTTTTAAGCTGCTGGGCCTTAACCTTAACCTAAAGAAATTGAGTTGATTTCTTTGTTTTTCTTTTGTGCAAAAGCATTTAAACTTGCAAAAGGATCTGAACCAGGACTTAATACGAAAATCAAAGGAGTTATAGAAGATGAATCCCTGTAGATAAGTCCCAAATCAAAAGGAGGAGGCTCTATGAATTTTTAGCCAAGTTTATTAGAAATAAAATTCTACACTGCAGGAATAATCTTATCTGGACGAATTGTACGAAGAATCATTAATTTATGGAAATCATCGAACTTACCATCTAATTCACCAGGTAAGGGCATAGTATGGGGATTATTGCTATCAAACATCTTCTAAAAATGAATCTTTTATTTTTTAATTTGGTATCTTCTTAATAATACATACAATTTATTATTTAAAATTAATTACAAGTTTTTCAGGAGTGTAGAAATTTTTATAGAAGTTATCAAATTGCTTCAAAGCACTGAGGCGAACTATTTCAGCCCAAGATTTTTAGGAGAGCCAAGGAGCGTCTTGAGGAGGAGATGGGAGATGTTCATCAAGGGAAATACCACCAGTCATAAAGAATCTCCAGTGTTCATTATCTAATTCATGTCTAAACTCCATAAGACGAGAAGCGAGAAGCATAGAGAACACAAGTTTGTCTTTTTCAAAAAGAGATCTACAGATATTAGCATATAGTGAATAAAGGAAATAGTTCTTAAGATTATCAAGTCTCTAAGTGAACACATCACTTAATTCTGCTTGAGTGATACCTTGTGTGAATAGATCTATGTAATAGGCTAAAGAATATTGATACATAGGGTCTATATTACCTAAATCAGAAATACAGAAGAACAAACTACTGGCTTATTATGAAACTTATTGATAAGTCTCTCTTGCATCATCAATTTCCTTTTCAGTAGCTTCAGAGATTTCTTACTTTTCTTTGATTTCATTTGAAGTATTCTATAATTTTAATCATAATAAATCTGTTAATAAAATAGTATTTTTAATTTTATTTACCTTAGAAGCAGTCAAAATGTTAATAGCAGTTTCATCCGTAAGAATATTTTTATTTCCTTGTAAAACTTGTAAGATCTTATCTTCAATTTCTGCTAGCTGCTTTTTATTATTTGCACTTTCAATAATCAATCTTTCTTTTTCCTTTTCTAGATCAGGACGTTCTTTCTTTACTAGGATACCAAGTAATTAATCATTAAGACCTTCATAAGTAATCATAAAGTTAAGGATAGTAACCTTTGTTGAAAGTTCTGGCAAATAATGAGGATTACGTAACTTAGTGGTTATGTAGAATCTAAAATTTTACAATTAAAATACTTAATTATTTTTTAATTTACATTAAAAATAAATACCTGAAATCTAAAGAATATTCAATCACGGCTTCACCAAGCTTAATGTAAGTTGAAGGTCCTTTTTAGAAAGTTTATTTTAACAGAATAGGAGTTAGAGAAGGATCTAAATCTTCAGGTACATTTTCTAGGAGAACTGGTCTACCAAATTGGATTGCATTTTCCAAAGTACGAAGATAATCATTATCAGTTAATTTAATAACTTGTAATTTTCTAGCTTCTTCCATTTTTTTTATCCATTTATTTGCTTGATTTTGAGGATCAATACACAAAGGCCATCTTCTTGATCTGAAAATAATAATAGCATTTTCAACACTAAAACTATCAGAGGGTAAACCTTCAATGTTCCATTGTCTAATCTTTACGGGATCTCCTAAAACTTTTGGTAAACTAAACTTTTCGCTACCTAAAATTTCCATTTCTTTGCATTTATGAATCCATTCTTGAGCAATTTCTTTTCTGTAAGTAGGAGTAAAAGCTCCAAGATAAGCTATAATACCTGATGAGACTAAAACATCACCTGTTAAAGAGTCGTATTATTACTTTAATTCCTCTGCTAGACTACCCCAACGATCTTTTTCACCTCCCAAATTACCAATCAAGATCTTAGCACGTTCTAGTTATTGAGAGCATTCCTCATAGTCTTTTTCAAGTTTTTCCTTATTCTTTTTAGTAATCATTAAATCTTTATTTAATGCATCAACTTTATCCATAGCAGCCTTTAACTCTGCCTATTTTACTCTAAGTTAACTTTCCAACCCGGAGACTTCAGATTGAGCCTTAGCAAGCTCAATTTTTTTAGGCTTAACTTTTTTATTTACAAAGTAATAATCATGCATAGCATGAACCCAAGCTAACATACTACCACAAGCTTCGTAAGCCTTCTCTACAACATTCTTTTCTAAGAAGGGCTTAACCTCTGCATCATTAAAATAGGCTGCCAATGATTGTATAATCTTTTCTGAAATATTTTCCTTATCAAAATTTTGCATATCCTAAAGAAGTCTTGGATTTCCCAATAACTTCACACTTGCAGCCCACCAATCCACTACTGTTTTAAGACCTTCTTTCTTCTTTTCTGTAGGATTAGGATACATTACGATACAAACAGCCTAAAAACGAAATAATTTAAAATTTTTAATGCTAATTTAATTAAATATATATTAAAATCTTACTTTCATAGTAGCTTTAATAGGTTCTGCAGGTTATTTCATTGTTTTAAGATTATCAATTTAAGGTTTAGTTATAACGTTAAGAGCATCTTCTGCAGCTTGTAATGCAGGAAGAGCCTCATTAAGATCTTTTTCACAATCTTCTTTGATGGCATTGGCTTTGTCAACGGCAAGCTATACTGTAGCTTCTTCCATCTTAATGCCCTCGGCAAGCTTATCAGCTATAGATTTTTCTTTTGCCACAACTTCCATCTTCTATTTTGTTTCTTCAGCAGCATTCTTCAATTTAGGAACCATATCCTTGAGTTGAATTTGCATTTAACCAACAGCTTATTCTGTAGTAATAATTTAATTGTATCCATTCTTGTATTTATGGATGTTAGATTACACTTACTTTCTCTTTTCTTCTAGTAGATTCTAGAAAGTAATAATCATTTCCAAATAAGAAGTGGGAGTTACATAATATTTTCTTCTTAAATTTAAGAAGAACTTGTTAGCCCAAGTAGCAGTTGACTGATGATAATATTACACCATATCCTATTAAATAAAATTATTTTTAATTTATGTATTTTTATTATAACTATAATATTTACAGTGCATTTAGTACGAGTTTGCTCATCCATTTCAATTTTTTTCATGAATTTTTTGGCAACAGAAACAAGGGCATCTTGAGGCCATTCGAAGAACCAATCAATAGTACAGCAGTTAACTAATGAAGGAAACATTCTAACTCTAGTTCTGAAAGCATCTCCTATAGGACTGAAACATAAAACAATGTGGAGATTATTCTTACATCTTTCAACAAAATAGGCATAGAGTTAATCAGGAGTACCTTCACTAGCCTTTCCCTCTGTTCTAGCATCAGCTCTAACCATTTCCATAATTTCGGCTTTATCTTCTGGAGGGAAGAGATTAGGAACTTCACAAGTATTTAAGAGATTATTGATATCTTCAACAAAACCTTCTTACTTAATTTAACTGTCTGTAAACAAGAATACTGTTTGTTAGCCTTTACCACCAGCACTCTTTAAAATTTTCTTTAAGTCTTCACGCCATTCATTCTTACCATATTGTTTGCTGATTTCAATTTAAATAGTAGTGAAATCATTTAGGTGAGAAGCTAAACGAGTTAATGATTATCTACCAGATCCACCAACACCAACAAGTAAAGCATTACCACCAGGTTACATAATGATACGTTGTACAATCAGTAAATGTTCTATAGCAAACTAGAACAATACCAAATCCATAGGCTTATCTGAAATCATGTTATATTAGGAAAGAGATTCTTCGCATGCCTCAGTTAACTTTCCCATTTCAAATACTTCTTCATATGGTTTCTTGGGAGCTCCCATAGGTGCTAAAATATTAGTGAAAATTAAACCTCTAATTTCATCTAATGTATCAACTTTCTTATCACCATTTGTATCCAAATGCTAATTTTAAAAAATTATAAATAAATTATGTATCATTTTATTTAAATGATATTGTTAAAGATTTTACTTCAAAAATGTTATCAAAATTCATATTGAACATTCTTCTAGTGATATCACGGATTTTATTGAGCATCAAGGATCTATCAGCTTCATCAACAAGTCTATCACAGAAGACTCTAAGAGTTTCGTGAACCCACAAACGAACCATTTGTTCTTGCTTTTAAGTTTAATCTCTGTCAGCCAAACAGATACCCATGATAACCTTAGAAATATCTCTCAAGTTGAATAAGTAATGGCTCTTTGTTGGAGTGGGTCTCATAAATTCTGTTGCAGCTTTATAAGTTTCTTGAGTAGCTTGGACTATTCTACCCTCTAATTTCTTTACATCTTCATTGAAAGATTGAGTAGTGAAATACCATTATAATATTGTCTGGAAAATTCTATTTAAATAGTTTAACATAAATATTAATTTTATTTGTATGTCTAATTTAATTAATTAATAACTTTTTAAGAGAGGATTCATCGAATTCTGCAAGGGAAATTAAGTTAAGATGGCGAAGCATACGAGGGGTAATAAAAGTTCTACCACCACCAGGAGGACCCATAGCAGCAACAAAGATAATATCAACAAGTTACTTGAAAGGCTTGTCATCCTTCATATCATACCAGCCACCTTAATCAAGCATTTAACGTAAGAGTTCAACAGGAGGTTGAGCACCCCACTTTTCTTTTGTGGGCATATTCAAATCATCAACGAATATAATAGCCTTTTCTGCAGTTTTAGGACCAAATATACCTTTTCTCTTTCTGTCTAGCTTGTTATCTACAATATCCATTGTTTAATTAGCACTGGTTTAAGCAGAAAAACCAATTTCAATAGTCATATATTTCTTTTGATTTAATTTCTAAAACAATAAATTTTTTATATAGACTGATTTACCAGTTCCTGTAGGACCACAAAAAAGTGTAGGCATACAATTCTTAATATTATGTTCCAATAAGAATGAATATCTAACTGTATCTTGAGTAGGAACAATAATTGTTTAGGGTTTTGCCTTTGCAGGAATATCAACATTTTCAATTTGATCAATCCATTTCACCCATTCAATACCTTCGCTCTATATTATTTAACAATGTTAATTTAAATAACTTTTAATAATTGATTACCTTATTTTCCTTATAACGCAAATTATATTCATAAATTTAACCATTATCTGGCAAAGTTATTTTTTTAACATCAAGATTAGCAGGAATATCAGGATCTTAGATTTCCTTATTGAGCAATCTAGCGACAAATACGTTAAATTACTTTCTATCATCTCCAGTAAGAGAACCACCTAGAGACCAATAAAGAGAAAAAACAAATCTATAGTGCAATAAAATTAATTTGTTCTTAAATTCCAAGCTATTGTAGAAATCTTAATCTTCCAAATCCTTTAATAAACCTATTTATTTGAATTAAAAAAAAAAATTAAAATCAAAATATATTAGATAATAATGCATACCAAGGTAGATTCTCATTAGTGAAACAACTAAATTTTAATCTTAAGTAGGAGAAATTTCATTGCATTTCTTCTTGACAAACTTCAATGTAGGGTTAACAATCCATTTAAAGAGAATATCAATTTCTTCTAGATCTTCTTATTTCAGAGTTTTGGGTAAAGTAGAAATCCAACTTTGGTAAAGAGGTTCCCATCCCATATACTGAGGTTCCATATAAATCATACCACATCTTGAAACAGTGGCTGGTGAAGCTGCAGCTAAATCCATAGGTTCAAAGATCATATTCATTGAGTTAGACATAGCTATAATTTCACCTGAGTTCAAACATAGCTTCTTGTTATCATCCAATACTGTATTCATATTTTCAATCCAAACTGCATCAACTGGACCATCAAAAACAAGCCACTTTTAATATTTGAAATTTCTAATTAGTTAATTGATTGTTTTAAAGTTATAAATAAAATTACTTTTCTATCAAGATTTTCTTATTTTGCTAATGCTCTAAATTTTATGGCTAAGACACCATCAGCCCATTCATGAGAGACTTCATCAGAGAAACCATAAAGTTAATTCATTGTGATGGATTTAGGATTCAAAGTTGTTATTTATACTTTATTTTCTTCCATTTAACCTCTTTCATTTAGGAGAGTAAGAGCATCAGCTAAAATGTGAAGTGCAGAGGTCTTTCCAGAGAAAGGAAGACCTACTATCATAAGACCATGACGAACTAGAATCATTTCGTAAAGTTAGATAATCTTCTAAATGAAATAATCAACCTTTTATAATCCAGTATTTTATAAAGCAACATCAATACATTCGAACATATTTTTGTAATCGATTTCGGGCAACCTAACACCTGGGAATAAATCTTCTGTAATACCATCAAATAAAACCAAATCATATTTTAAGAATTTTGCAACATTAACATCTTTAATAGCTCTTAACATTAAAATACTTTCATCTTCTTTAATGTATTTTCTTTTTAAATTACCAGCAGCTGTAAGTACTGATTTTACTGCTCTCATACCTTTTATTAATAGTTTACAAAATTAAGTCATTATGATAAATCTGAATAAAAATTACCATAATCATAGTGATCTTGAGAAGATAATTATTCAGAACAAAGTTTATATGTGGTAACAATTTTTCTAGCAAGATTTCTAGCATCTGAGAAACCATAAGAATACAAACAAATTTCTGCAATCATAGCATAATCAGGAACCATCATTGCTACAGATCTGAAAAGAGCTTTCAAATTGTCTGGTAATTCAGAACGGCCAGCATAACCAGGATTCATTGTAATAAAACAGTTGCATGTAGGTTTAAGAGGAATAAGAGAACCATAAAATTCAAATTCTTTCTTTCCTTCACTCCTAGCAATTTGAATAGATAGAATTTATTGAGCAACGACAGAAAGTACTTCTAAATCAATACGATTGAACTCATCGAAGCAACTCCATGCACCACTGGAAGCCAAACCCTTGAAGAACTTTTCCATAGCCTTATAATCCAAACCATCAGAACAGTTAAAGACAACACATTAACGGGCAAGAGCCTTTGCTAAATCTTTTACTGTTTCAGTCTTACCAGTTCCTATTAATTTTCAAAATTTATAAATATATTTATATTCTATTTAGTATATTATTATTTAATCACCTGCAGGACCTTCAGGAGCACCACCATAATTAAGATGGACAGCACCACAAAGTGTTCTGTAACATCTATCAGTAAGAGGAGTAATAACTAATCTAGTAGAGTTACCAAGATACTCGTAATTAAACTCACAAACTGCATTGATAATCTTTACAGTAGTGTTGTTATTGATCCAGTAGTAACGTAATTAACTCTACCATTCAAAGTCATTCACATTAGAAATATTCTTTTCAACTAATTTAGCAACACTATCTCTATTGTGAACATCTAGTACAATCAATGCTTCAATAGTACATCTATCCAATTTATTAATATTAGAGCGTACTAATTCCACAATTTCCTCAAGCTATATAAATAAAAATTAAATAGATATGTATACTAATTTTATTTTATGAAAAGTAAAAATCAATTTTAATTGAAGCTCATTCGAAGAAGTTATTTTCAAAGACGGTATGATTAGTAAACTAATAATACCTCAAATATCCATTCTAAAAAACATCATAGCAATCAATAAGTATTTTTTAAAAATTTAACTATTGTAATAATTACTTATTAGCTGCAAGTATTAGAGTATTTTTAAGCACCTTTCGTTCCTTCTTCTTAGAGAGCTTTTTCAGTGAAATGTGTCCAGTAAGTCATGTTAACACAAAGGACTGCCATACCACATCTTTATAATACCCAATCCTTTCTTTAAATCTTCTAGTACTCATCAAATGACTTTTTAAGAAATTATAATTTAGAATATCAAAAAAATAGATTTATTTTTACTTAAGATGTAACTTAATGGACAGCTTAAATCATTTGGTCTTCTACCCAAACTAACCATTAATCTACATTACCATTTGCTATTTCTGTATCAATTGCAGAGATAAAAGGAACATATTCACCTTCACTTGAGAACATACCTATACATCATAAATTTTGTTTAATTAAATATTTTTAAATTCCATTTTAATTTATTACCATAAATCTTATGGGCATTATCGAATTTAAGTTTTTAAATGCCTTCAAAACATTTCTTAAGATGAGGCTGGACTCTGGTGGGGTCTTTAGTTTCTGAGAGAATTTCAAGTAATTCATCATTTGATAAGAAGTAAAATCTAGGGAAGCTCTATCTCTTTTGATCTAAATATTCATTTAGGCCCTTAGAAACTTATTCTAATCTTAAGTGAGATTCTTTCATAATATCAAGCATTCTTCTATCCTTTGTGAATTCAATTACTTTTAAATTTTTTGATACTTTACCCATAATACTATTTTTCCAATCTGAATCAACCTATTATTATTTTTAATGTTTGAGTATCTATTTATTGATTAAATTAAGTTACTTTTTAGAATTAAACAGCATCTTGAGGAAGCGATTTGGAAATATCAGGGGAAGTAAAGATAGGTTCAAGATAAAGCCAAACACTTTAAACTTTAACCCAATATTCAAACAATGATTAGGTGTAATTCAACCAATCTTCCCATTCCATGATTTATTCTTCGAATTCCTTGGCATAGGGAGAACCCTTCATAGTTAGAGTTTTAACGATTTAATCATCCAAAATCTATTGGATTTCATCTACACAAGTACCACTGATTACAAAAGTACCAGTTTCTTTCCATGGTTTGAGTTCGGCATTAATTTCTCCCCAATCCTATAATAATAAATTACATAAATATTGAAATAATATTGAGTTAAGTTTTTATTACATCCTTCATTTTTTGGAGAATCTTTTCAATACCATATTCTTTAGAAGCTTTATCAGAGATTTCTTCGAGCTTATCGTAATCGTCTTTACTCAGTTCCATCTTTATAATACGATTTAAATATTCAGACTTTTCAGGGTTGATGGGGAATTTAACTATTTCACTAATATCTTTCCAATGTCTATCTTTGAGACCTTTATTAGAGAAAACTCTAACTAAAGGCATATGTTACATGAAATCCTATAAGGCAATGTATTATTCTTCAGCCAATTTAAGAGGTTTATCTAATTTCTTCTACTTTAACATGATCTTCAACTTCTAGCTTGTCATGGTCATTGCCTTCATTTCTTTTTCAATTAATTCTGGATCAAGGGTAAAGCAAGATCTTTTTATTTTAAATAATTTGATCCATTAAAATAAATAAATAAAAATTGTTATGATATGAAAATAATTAAATTTACTATGTTTGTTGCCAATTCTTTATTTTAGTAGCCTTATCTCTAATTAGGTACCAAAGATCTTAGAAAGGTGAGAGATTATTCTTGGCAGCAATCAAATCTGGGAATTCAGTCATTGTATACCCAAGAAGTTCTTCCTTTAGATTAATGTCAGCCATTTCTTCAAGTAATTGATTCAAAGTGCTAGTGTAAGATTCAACAGCTCTGATGGCATCCTCTGTCTATATGTCTACAGTATAAGCATTAGATAATGAATCAATACCAGAACATAATTATTTAGTGTCATTTTCTAAATCATTTCTTCTCTTTCTGATCTTTCCTTCAATTTCATCCCTTTCCTTATTAATTTATCCATATAATCTTTTAATAATTATTTTTTGAAAATCTTTAAAATACCTTAAATAGTCTTTCTTCTTCAGTGTTGACAACATCCATAAATTGATGAACATAATGAGCAGTGTTAGTGATATTTTTAAGATCTTCATTAGTAAGTCTGAATTAAGTGTTGTTAATCAGAAGTTACAACCACTTTCTTAAATCAGTGAATTCATGATTTACTCTCTTAGAATCAATTTTTTTAATATTTTCTATCATTTTTTCTAAATCAACGAGCTTCTCAGTTGTATCAGCTTTAACCTTGATATAGTCTTACATACTCTATATATCTTTTTAAATTGTATCGCTTCTATTCATAATATAAGTATAGGTGTATTATTATAAAACAACAAGGATCTCATCGCAGATGAATAAGAATGATTTTTTAATTTCACAACCATCTACTAAAATCATATTCATTCTAACGTAGGAAGGTACTTATTTTATGATTTCCTATATAACAGTTTTATATTTAGTAACATTTGCATTAATCTCCTCCCTAGTTCTCACTGCATTTGCCAAATATCTTTCAACTTTAGCCTTTTCTTCTAATAAATAAGCATACTATTCATAAACTTAAAGAACTGATTCTACATTTTATAAATTTCTATCTAATACATCGTTGACATATTATTTAACTTTGACATAAGTCTATATTAATAAAAAAAATATTATTTAATTTTTTATTTATCAAATTTAATTTACTTCATCAGTTAAAGGAATATCACAAAGAGTAACATTTTCATTTCTAGTAATAGCATTTTCAGGACGAGAGAAACCTTGGGTTGTTTTCACAATATCATCAATCATTTTAATTAATTCATACTTAATCTTGTCATATAGGTTATCCGAGAATACTATGTGATTGTCTTCATCTTGTAATTTGACATGCAAGAATACATCTTCAATAGGCTATCTGCAATCTTAATCTCTATCAATGATTTATTAAGGACTTGGTAAAGAACTCTTATCGAATCTTCCAAAGAATTCTTTGTATAATAATAAAGAATCAGTAACTAACTATCTTATCTAATTAGACATCAAAGTAGCAGAAGAATCAAAGAAAATTTATGCCATTCTTTTATCCTTATTCATTTGGTTCAATTCCTCTTCGTAAATTTCCTTAACATCATTCAACCATTCTGAGCCTAAGTGATTTTTGACATCAGTTATATGTTTAGTTTAAATTTGAGTAAAGTTTTAAATATTCATTGTCTAATCCTTTTTGCTAGGAAGAACAAAGAAGTGCATTCTTTCATATTTTCTCCAAAGTTCCATTAACTTAAGGGTAGCTTTGGAATTAATAACTAAATTCTATTTAATGTATTCTGTACTTTAAGCTTTATTTCCTCTCCATTCATCATCTGGCTCTAATCCTCTATAAATATTATCGCCATATTCTACTACAGGATCAAAAATTTACATTATACCAACTCTCATTTTCTCTTCTTCATCCTTCAAAACATAATCCAATATTGACTTCTTGACAGATTCAAAATAATAAATAACAATTTCTTTAAGCATTTCATTTTTCATTTAATTAACAGTGCTATTGATTTTAAAAATAAATTAAGATTTAATAATGAATGCATTTTAAGTGTATTTACTCTATATCTACATAATTAAGAGAAGCAGGAATTAAATTAAGAATATCCTTCAGCCAATAATTGTTAATATTAGCAATAAATTCCTAAGGAATGTGTTCCTAAATATATTCATTATATCTATGATAGCAAATCTTCTTAGCATTCATTTTTCTTTCTAACTCTTCTGTAATTTCTACTCTTTCTTAAACATAATCAAGTTCCTCTTCTAAAGAGGCAGTTTCTAATAACAACTCTGAATTTGCTGTGAAATTTACACTACTATCTTTTAAGTATAAAACTTTAATGCCTTTAGTCTAACTATCAAAGTATAATCTTCTAGCTGAAGAAGTATAGTTTGCACCAATTCTAGCACTAATAGATAAATTATATTTCTAAGAAGCTAAGGGAGCTGCCAATGTTCTTGAAAATTTATCCAAAATTGGAGGATATCTAATTTAAGCATTTGGAGGCTTAACAAATGTGGAATATATTAAATTGGATGCTTAGTTTGCTAGCTTTGAGAATTCCTGATTAGTAAGTATGAATAATAAATTAATTGTAATTCTTTAATTTTTTAAAAATTTACTTATTCTTTTGCAAGAGGGTCAGTACCTGCAGATAATAACTCATCATTAATTTAAATATGCTATTATTTGTAACGTCTCGTAGGTGAAGATTCAAATTTATTTGAGGAATTAAATTTTTATAAATTTTATGATTAAACATTAACTCTAAATTTTATAAAAATAGGTTTATATTAAATTTTAAAATAGTTAGGATTTTTACTTAATCTTTCTTTTTGTTCCTAAGAAATTGGTGGTGTTAGGTTTGAGATTATCATCCAAAACTCCAAGCGAATATCCTAAAGTATTCTAACTTTTAACTTCTCCTCTATTAATGAATAAGGGTATCTATTATAAATTAGTTTAGGATAAGTATTATTGGTGACCTAGATTGGTTGCACTTCCAAACATATTTCCTGTTTTAATTTCATTATCTTGGATCTAAGGTAATTCATGGTGAGAACCCTATTTAAATTAACGAGAGGGAGGTTTCACTTAGCTTTATGCAACATTGGATTGTTCTCCAAACTAAAGGACATTTCCATAATTTAATTTATTTAAATTCGCCATTGATCTCGACAATCCCTTGCGTTAATCGAGTAACTCACGTACTGTTGAACGCTACTTGACTTCCTTCTTTTTATGCATGCTAAATGGCTCAAAACTAACTGTTTTCTCAAAGCTATTTATTTTTCCTAATATACCTAAATCAATCTCTACACTTGTATTTTGTATCATAGCCTAATTTATTAAAAACAAGTAAATCATTAAATAGAAACCTACTTATCTACTAAAAACAATTACACAACTATTGTACATAAAAACAAACTATAGTTATCAAACAATCAATTAAAAACAAAACCGATTTAATCAATAATAGTGAGAAAAATTAAATAACTAAAATTGCTTGTTATGCTTTCATAAAAGAGTAGATTATTTTTTAAATAAATTAAGTTTATATTAAATAACTTAAAATTTTATATTTAAAAATATTTGCAAATTGTGTAATGAATTTCATTAAAAGGATATAATAAAATTAGATTATATTAAATGATATATTGGGGTAAGGAAGATATGCAAATTAAATCAGAGTGGTGAGTTTGATTTTAAGGAAAGATTTTGGTGATATTTGTTAGATTGTTTGTATTTATTTTAATTAATTAGAAATATTTAATTACTTCTTAAACGGTTTCAAATAGTGTGGTAAGAGCAGTTTTAATAGCATTTTGATCTATGTTAGGTAGACTCTTCTTTAAAGCTGTATAGTTAACCTTCACAGGAGGATAAGAGCTATTGTCTACATCACCCTATAAATATAAATAACAAAAATAGCTTAATTCCTGTTAAGATAATTACTATTTCCATTTATATCTTCAAAATTTTCCATTCTATCCATTTAATTCGAAGAATTTCATATTTGATATTTTGTATGCGATATAAATGACTTTTTACTGAAACATAATTAACAAAGAAAATATAAGTAATTACCCTATATTTAAATCTATTCCCATAAATGAAACCTTCGTTTAATATTAAGATCATTGCCTTTTCTTTATCATCGTCTATCTTTTTATACATTATAGTACCTATTGAATTAACAAAATTATTCTCAGTATCTATTTCATTTTATCAATTTTCCTTTGTAGGTGCTTGCTTTTTCTTTCTTTTGGTTTGCTTTGCTTGTAAAAAAGAAAGAAATTAATAAAAAAATACCAAAATTGTTTAGGGATACTGTCCTCTCCATATCCAACTAAGATTTAGTCCATCTATTATTTATATAAAAGTCAGATTAATAATCTCAATTTCAATTGAAATAGATTGCAACTTACTATGTAAATGAATTCCAAATGTCGCTAAATACCTTCGAATTCACAAATACTCTATCATTATCTTTTTCTTGTAACCTATTTATATTATTATTAAAAATGTATGAAACTATTATAATTTTGAAACTATGATATTAAGGAGGTGATGAATTAAAATGATTGAGTATTTAATAGTTATTGGTAATCGCTAATGGAGAATAAAAAATATTTGTTATTTATATACTTGATTTAGCACACTTGAAATAACTCCTCTAAAGTGTAGTGCTAAATATTTAGATCCATCTTCTTTCTTTATTAATCACACTACCTAAAGAAATAAGCCTCTATTCTTATTTATGATTTTTTTTATTTAATTTATTAATATTACTAACAAAAATCAATATTTATCACTCACAGAAAAAACTAATGCAACAGCTTAAAACAAAGAAAATAATACATAAATATGTATATAAAAATATAGACGGATTCACATATACATACTATTATAGATTATCATAAAACTAAGAAATATTATTCTTTTTTAATACCTCTCTTTCTCTTTCTTTCTTTCTCTCTCTCTCTCTCACTTTCTTGATTTCTATTTTTACTAAAGTTATTTTCTGGTTATCGGTAGTCAAGTCAGTCAGTGACTTAATTGTATAATTATTATACATCATGTTTTGATTAAATATCTTTTTGAATTATATATACATATGAATACTATTACCTATATAAAGTAATAAATACAATATCTTTAATAGTCTTCCTATGAATAAATTCATTTCTTCATACTTTTTTCTTTATATTACAAATTTTCATATCAACATTATTTAAATTATTGGCTTTATTTTTCATTCTTCTTTCTTTTTTACTTTTTTAATGAATTATTTTCTTTTCACTGATCATCCCATTTTTCATAGCTTTAACCATTTTTCTTATCTACTATAGATAACATTTTTATTTATTATTGTTGTTGTTGTTAAATTTATAAACTCTAATTTCATTTAGTAAATATTTAAATTTAAATTCTTAATTTTAATATGTCAGTTAATTTATTTAAAGTATTTTTAGAAAATTATTTTTTCAAGCATATAATTTTATTTTAATTAAAATATATGAAAAATAAAAAATATGAAGTTACTTTTCAAAAAAATCTGAATATTTCATTAGCATATTAGTTTAAATAATTTGATAATAATAAATAAAATAATTATTACAAAGAATTACAAATTATCAATAATGATGATATTCATAATAATCTATTAAATTATTTGTTAAATGAATATAAAGATTACTATTAAACTAATAAATAAGGATAAACATCCTATCTATATTAATATTAATAATAATAATAATAAAAAAAATATTTTTTTATCAATTTATAGATATAAAAATATTTAGTTGGAAGCAAAATTTATTTTAATCTTCACAAGTGAAATCAATTTTGATTGATTATTTAATACAATAGATAAAATAAATAAACAGTAAATAGGAGATATATTAGTAATTACTTACTTACTCAAATATTAATTTTAGGTTAATAAATACTATTTAACTGAACTCAAAAGTTAAATATTTCTTAATGTACATCAAATCTTACTCCATTTTTGGACCAGTTTTAAGAATGAATTTCAATATCATTAACTAGTTTCTATGGTCCACATGTAAGAACTGCAACTAAATTTTATCCACTTATTAGTGCTGCTTTAAAAGATAAATCAAAATAAAGTTAAAAATCAGACTTAGGTTATGTTTATTAATTAATAGATTATCTATCTTTCACCTAAGTTTCTATATCTATAATTTTCTTATCTTATTTTTAAGAGTTAAGATAGAATGTTTTTACAATTTATATATCATTTTAACTTAACATATTTTATAATTCTCCTGGTTTTATCACGCTATCAAAAAAAGCAGAATCTCTTCCAGTCCAAACAAATAATAGATTTTTGACAGGTCTTCCTAATTGAGCTTGATGCAATATTTCTTTAGCAATACTAATAATAGGTGAAACACCAATCCCTCCACAAATACATAAAAAATTTTGATATTTATCTCCTTTTATACTTATTGATTAATATCCATATGGACCATCTAAATACCCTTTTAAAGTTATAGGGTTATCTTCTTCACCGGCTATATCATAGAGTAAAGAAGTCCAATCACCTAAATTCTTTACATAAAATATTATTTCATCTTCATAAGATGCACTAAATGTTGAGAATGGATGCCATTAAAAATAACTCAATTTTGGTATCATAATGAAAAAATATTAACCACTACTATAACTTAAACTAGCTTTTTTCATAGATATTTTAACTATATTTTTACCAATTTTTGAAATTTTCATTGAACTAGATATATGTCTGTGTTTAATTATAGTATAGATTCTTTTATGATAATATAAAAATAATTAAAGAAAAAATAAATTTATTTAACTTATTAATTTTTAATTTAATCTAAAATTAATCTATCATTTACCTATATAATACATCTAAAGCAAAATAACATGCTGTATATAGCCCTAAATAAGCTTAGTGTAAAATACAACCTATTATTAAAAGAATTATCAGGATCCAGTGTATTTTCTTAAATATTTCCCAGAAATATCTTCTAATAGGATGAAATGATGTCAGAAAAAATAGTATTATAATAGTTTAAATAATATATCCATGAAATTAAGCAGCATATTATGAGTTTATCCAATGATTTATAGACATAAACAGTGTTATCCATGCCATGAATTTATGCCAGACAATTGCTCTCTCTATGCTAATTCCAAATATAAAGCTTAATAAGCCATTCCTACACCCAAATATAATAGTTCCCCCTTTAAAAAATAGATTATATTTAAATAATATAAATTTAATTAATTATCAAAAGAAAAATAAGTTTAAATAAAAATCTATTTTTAGTTAATGGAGTAAGGAATTTGAATAAAAAATACCCATCATATACTGAGTCATATATCCAGTAGTTTTTATTGTTTGTAAATCAACATAGGAATATATAAGCAAAGATAATAAAAAGAGAAAGATAACAATATCACCAAATTAAATAGTAAATGAGCTAAAAGAAAATACTCTTCTATTGAAAATATTCTACCAAAATTGAATAAATCTATTGTGCCACGTTGCCTTCCATTCTATTTTATTTTTCATAGGTTATTCTTCTTCTTATTTCCCAACTTATTATACATTAATATTATCTTCCTCTATATATCTTACTTTCACAGGTGATAATTCACTTTAATTTTATTAAAAACTCATTTATTTTGAATTTTTTAAATGGAATACTGCCATTTCATCTTGTTTCTTATCACATTTTTAATTTTTTAAATCAAAGTTTATTGGATAAATCTTTTTCATCTTAATTATAAATTCTTTTTAAAAATGTTTTTTACTTTCTTTTTATAATTATTCAATTTTTTAATTTATAATCCTCTTCTTTTCTATAAATTATATTATAAAAATTTCCTTTCTACAGTCTATCTACAACTTTTAAAATTAACTCTTTTTTTGTTTTAAAATATATCTAATAAAAAATTTTTTTTAAATAAACTTTTTTAATAAATAAAAAATATCTATTATACTTAAATCTTGAATTATTTATTATTGATTTCAAGTTTGCATTGAAATAAAATTCTTTTTTAAAATTTAGTAAAAAGTTATTTATTTTATCTTTAAATTATCTTTAATAAATTAGGTTCAAAGTAGTCAAAACAATTTATTTGATTAATTAAATTGCTTAAAATAAGGAATTTATTTGATATAAGAAATGAAAATAGAAAAATAATTTCAAAAGATAGAATAAATTTTTGAAGGGAAAGAGTTATCATAGATTTAAATTGAATTATTTATTTTAATATTAATCTATATTATGGTAATAATCTATTTATAAACTATATATTAATTTATAATTTGTTGCTTAAATTATTTGGTGATATATCAATTATTCTAACGATGAAGAATTACTCATTTATTTTTAACCATTTACCTTTAGATTATTTTTATAGATAGATCTTTTATAAATTATTCATTTCTAATTGTAAAATATACTTTATTTCTATTTTTTTAATTATTTACTATTATATTTTATATGAATCAAAACATTTCTTAATAGTACAATTTTATTACTTCTGAATAAAAAATAAAGTAAACAAAAGAAATTAAAATATAAAAAAAATTATCATTAAATAATATTATTAATTTGTTTTTAATAAGGAACTTTAAAAATAAAAATTATTATTAAAATATTTAATGAAGTACCTTATTACCTCGATACACGCCTCATATGAGTCTAATACAGAGGTTTCTTAAAGTTCTTATTTTTCTAAAAAATACCATAGCGAGTTTTGATATATCGATATCCGATATATCGGCACAACCCTAATATATACTAAAAAAAATATTTATTTCTTATTTAAAAATATCTTTCTCTTATTCGAAATATCTAATTAAAAAATTTCTAAGGTATTTTAGCAAATCATATAAATTAAACATTTTATTTAGATAAAGTTTTAAATTTAATATTCCCAAACCCATTATTATTATTTTCTAATAATAAATTTTTTATTCTAAATTTCGTATAAATTACTATTAAAATTTTATATATTATAATAAATAAACAATATCCATGTAATTAATTAAAATAATAAGATTGATAACAAAAGATTAAATTTAAAAAAGTGAAATACAAAAAAGCTAATTTTTAAGTAACATCTCTTTTTAACTTAAGTTATTATTAATTTTTCATCCAAATAATGTTCTTTAATTTTTTTATTTTTTATTTAAAATTAAATATCTACTTGAGTAAGTTAACATTTAGTATTTTTATTTACTCTTTAATTTTAAAAAGTAAGACTTTTATTTTAATATAATATAATTTAAATTAAATGAAAATAAATGAAAAAAGGGTAAAATTAAAATGAATACTTGATAACCTCTCGAACATATTAGAATTTCATATTTTGATTTGTAATTTATTTAAATTTAAGAAATTAAAAATAGATTAAGATTAATTCAAATGATTAGAAAGAAAAATTTGTGCCATATGGATGTCTAATATAAATTAACTTGTGGCACTATAATATGATTTAATTTATTAATAAAACCAAATATATAAATTCAAAATAAAATACAGGTTACTTTATATGAAAAATATATTTTTTCTAAATTTTAAAGATCAGAAAAAAAAAGTGATAGTCAAATTTGTTATTGGGTTAAATTGGTTTTTATTAATCTATAATTTGATAAAATCTGTCATTAGAATAACTGGTTAAAAATTGAGAAGTATATTGGGATTCTATTTATTACATTTGTGTTATGTTGATGTTTTTAATTGATTTGAAATTTCTAAGTAAAAAATAACCGCATGAATGAAATTCCAAATTAAATCGTCTATATTTATAATAGGTTAGTTACCAGTTGAAATGTGAATTATATTTACTAAAAAGAGGAAAAAAAATTCTTTTAGAAAACTCATAAATTAAAAATAAATCAAAAACTTACAAAAAAATGCCAAATAAACATATAGCAAAGTTTTATCAAAATATTCTGAACTCTTTGCCAGAGGGAATAATTTTTATAGACTAAAAGTAATTTTCTGTGACTTACATGAATGAATGTGCTAAAAAGATACTTAACTACAGTCCGATCTTTGAGAGTAATCTCAAACATTTAACTTTTGAACAGATCCTGTCTGGCCCAACTTCAAGAAACAGCACATAAGCATCCTAACAATTCTTTTCTGAACATAAAAATGAGGCTAAATAAAACTAAATGAAGACAGAAGAAATGGGATACTTCTACAATTTTACCGGTGAGAAGATAAAAATTGCTTATCAGTTGATTAGGGAGGCTCCTTATGGAGAGTCAGGCTATACTATTTAATTCAAAGAGTTTGAAAAATCTGAATTGATGTTGCAATTACTTAGCTATTACGATTAACTTACTTTTCTCCCAAATAGACTCTATGCAGAGCAATTTTTTTCTAATGTTATCGAAAAATATTAAAAAATTGAAAAGCAAATTTCAATATTATTTATGGATTTAGATGGATTTAAAGCTGTTAATGATACCAACGGACATAAAACCGGGGACGAATTACTGAAGGAAATCAGTAAAAGGGTCTAAAATTAAATTGGAGAAAAAGGAATTGTCAGTAGATTTGGTGGAGACGAATTCATAATCATTTTAGAAGATTATGATAATACAAACGAACTAATCTAATTTTCTAATTAGCTTCTTTCTCTAATTTCTCAACCTATGAGCATCTAAGGTTTTAATATTAAAGTATCAGCATCAATTGGTGCAGCTTGTTATCCACATGATGGTTTGGAAATGTAAACATTGATTAAAAAAGCAGATGAAGCTATGTATGTTGCAAAAAAAAATGGTAAGAATGCCATTTATTTCTATAATTAACATGCCCTTCCTTAATTAGCTAATATTGAAGATTCTAAGTGTTAAAAAAATTAAATAGAATCTTGAAAATGTTATTAAATGATAATTTAAAAGCATTATAACAATAAATAACTAAAAAATATCACTAGATAAATTCTTAAGCACTCACTATTCCTATTCCTGTTCAAGCTCTTCTAATTTAAAATCATTATATTAATATTTATTTATATATCTATATATTCATTTCCTTTAATTTCTAATAAATTACTCATAACCAATCTTTGAGGTGCCATCTTGTTAAACTACAACACCTTAAATTTAGTAAGATTTTAGAGATGAAAGCATATTAATTGGAAATTGAGGTATCTATTATTGTATTCATAGGTAGTGAACTATATTTGAAATTTATAAAAGAAAATTCATTTAATTCCTCATTTGAATCTCTATAAAAATGATGAAATTAGTTTATAAAAATAAGTAGTAAAGATTATTATTTTCTTCAATTATTAGATATATTTAATGGAATTCAATAATTTGTATACTTACGCTCTTAATATTTAAAAATTGTCTATATTTTTTTTGTCTATTTATCTCATATTAATTTTAATTTCTCAACTTATCTTAAATGATGTAAAACTTTACATTTTTAACTATTTAATATCTATCTTTTTTAAATTATATTAATCTTGATAAGAATATGGGGTGAGTAACTTTGAAATAACGATATAAGCTTTTTAAAATAATTGAAATAAATTTCCATTTTTTATAACTTCTACAGATAATATTCATCTGGTAGAAAGAAAGTTAGTTCGAGTTTTTATAAATCTTTTATAAATTATTAATTTTTTTAAATTTGACACACAATTCTGTTAAAATCTTAAATACATTTAATTATTAATTCATGGTTTATTTTGAAAATCTTCAGTCTTAAATCCTCACATATAACAAAATAATATTTGATATTTATATTTAATTGTATTTTATATTCTTGTATTTTACATAATAACATTTTATATATTTTCATTTAAAAACCAATAAGAGTAAATAAAAAATAAGTTAAATTTTTAGAAAGTTAGTTTATCTGTTTGATTTTCTACTAATTTTAATTAAAAAATGAAATATTTTTAAGAGTAACTAGTTATTAATTCATTTTTCAATTTTCTTTAATTTTAATTATATTTTTAACTTTCCTACTGTTTTTAGATTTATGAATTTATTTCATTAAAGAATGAATGAAAATATTTTATAATATTATATACCTTTGTTACTATCATGATTGGAACAAGTTGAAAAATTTTAATACTCGGTTTAATTTTGTATTGAGGATTTTTAGGATAAAATTTGTTTTTAAACAAAGAAACCTTTAAATAATAAATTCACTGTTTAATTAATTCTAATTATATAATAACAAATTTCAAAGATACCCACATTTCTTAAGAGTGAGAATGACACTCCGCTCTTTGTTACTTAATACTTTAATTTTAAGAGTAAATTATCTTTTAACTTACTACTTTATTTTATAATTGATAAAGTTGCTTACTTTGATTTTACAGATAGCAATAATAGTCAGACATCATGATGAGAGATACTAAATATAATTTATGAGTAAGTAAGTAACTAACATCAGATTTTTTATAATAATTAAGGGAGGGGGGGAGGACTATCAGATAAGTATTTCTCTAGATACTAATAATGTGAATAGACTGAAAGAAATACTTTTAGCTCAAGTGAAAGAATATTTTTTACAAATAAAATAGCTAAAAGAAAAAAATTTATAAAGTATTTATAAAGAGACATTTTATTTGTTAGAGAAATTAGAATTACTGAAATAATTGTATTTCATTTATACAGATGGAAATTTGTTATTTTTAATCAAACAAAAATTAAAATTGAATAATTATATACTTTATATAAAGATAGATACATGTCAAAAAATAATGGCAAATTATGAATGGAAGGAAGATTAAATCAATATTTGAAGGGATATAATAAATAATAGAGCATTCTAATTTCTTAATATTTACAATTTTTTGTTTGTTTGTTTGTTTATTTGTTTGTTTGATATTTTTATTTAATATAAAGATAGTCATGTATTTGGAGATTAATTATCTCAAGATGTTTTGTTTAAAGTCAGTTTATCAATATTTTAGATAAATTGCTATATTTCCGATTATTCTATTTATTTTAAATATTAATCTTAAGTTAATACATATTCATCAATAACCCAATCTTTTCCATTAATATTTAATGTATTTTCTCTGGTCTTGTTGAATTAAAACCCAAGCCTTAAAGCAACATTAGAACTCTTTTTATTTTTTTATTAACATGTCAATATTAATTCTTTTAGCTTAAACTTAGTAAATCCTTATTTAATTAGAGTATTAGCACACTAAGTAACAATACCTCTACCATTCATATCCCTATCTAGCCAATATCCTATTTCTCCTATATCTTTACGCAAAATTATTGAAACACAGCCAATTACTGAATTTTCTTTTATGATAGAATAGCAATATTATCTCATTTTTTACTCTCTTTATTTGAAATACTAAATAAATGATTCTGAGTCATCTTCACTATGAAAATTATTTGCCCAATCGCAAGCATCATTTATAAAATCTCTATTTTTTGTAACAGTCTAAAATAAACTAGATTTGTGAGGTAAATCTAATATTTCAAGATGAATTTCATCATTAATTTAAATTATTCTATCAGGATAGATTTTTTCTATTTTTTCTTTCTGTTTTTAAGTATTTTACATTAGTAACCAGAGAGTAATCACTTTAATATCTTAGTATATAACCTATATGCTATATTGTGCTAATTAGATTTTTTATGCAATTAAATGAAATAAATAACTATAATGAATTATTTATCTATAGATCGATTTATTGTTATTTCTAAAATTAATACTGTTCATTTTAATATTTATATAGCTAATTCTAAAATTTAAACTATTAATTAAATAATTATCTTCATATAGACTAAGTAAATAAAATAGAAAAATCATCTTTGTTGTCACCTATAAATTATATTATTAATTTTCTCATTAAATATGATAAAAATGAGATAAGTTATTCAAAAATAATATTAATATATTTTGTTAGTTAATTTTCATTCTACTTGTATCCTTTTGTTTCATTATTTAATTTCTTATCAAATCATCATTTTTTAAAATTAAATTTTAGAACAAAAAATCCTTCCAAAATAAGAAGAATATATTCAAAATTTAATTCTTTTAGAATAGCTTTTGATTCCTTTTATTAAATCAGATTTAAATCAAATAATTACTCTTCATATCTTAAATTTTTTAGATTGAATTGATTTCTAAGGGAGTATTTTACTATGAATGAGTGAACTAATTTTTGTAAAATTGGATTATCTTTTTACATAATTTCCAGTAAAAGGTTAAACGAATGTAAAGATTATAAAGAAATAGAGTGTAGATATGGTAATTTAATGAGCAAAATGGAATAATACAATAGAAATTAAAGTGTAGTTGTGTATAAAGAATAGTTAATTGTTTATTAAAAGAATATCTTTTTCAACAAGATCTTCAATTTTTAAATAAAGATTTATTTCTTTTGAGAAAAAATATTTATTTTTCTTATTTTAAGATATATTTTTTAGTTTCCAAAATATTCTCTGTTTTAGGAGGATTTAAAAAATATTTAAACATTACTTAGAGAAATAAATTCTTAAATTCATTTAATTTTCACTGTTTTAAAGTACCAAATCCTTATTTAATATGAGCTACTTTGGATTTATCTGTATGATTAGCTTGTGATACTACTCCATAAGCACCACCAATTTTGGAAGTAACTCCCATAATGTAGTCTTAATCATGAGCATTTTTATGTTACTATAATAAAACTTTATCTCTAATATCGCCTCCCAGATCAGATTTAACAGAGAGTAAGATAGTGAGCATAGAACCTATAGCAATAGGAGATATCTGTATATAAGCTCTAAGAGTATATTCCATAGGAATACATTATATTTCTTACTTAACAGATTAATAAGAGATGAATATTATTATATATACTATTAGGAAACTAACAAGAGCAATTAAAATGAAGAATCTGAAAGATTATAATTTCTTTCCTCTTCTACCCATACACATCAAAACTGAGTTCATTAACGAGGCTAGGGCATTGATGAAAATGTGGGCAAAACATACAGAAAATATTATAGTAGATCCATTATCATGACAAGAGCTAAGATTATTTCCACTACTTAAAAGAAGATAAGGGAATAATAAATTAGATGCCATATTTACAAATTTAGCAGCATATTCCATAGGTAGAGCTAAGGAAATGATCAATTCTAATTAATTCTTAAAACCTAAAAAAAGGAATGCTTTTTAAGACATAATGATTTCCATGCATTCTCTTTTTTATGAAGTAGCTGTACTGATAATATCAAACAATACAATCAAAAACCAAAAGAAATTTGATGCATAAATCAGCCAGAATTCTAAACGGGCAAATTAGTCTCTACACCAGATGTAGAGTAGGCCTAAAGAATTCAAAATTATCAAGCAAATTGAGCCATGTTCCATAAGTCTACGCATTGATTTTCCTTCATTTGTACAAAAATGGTCTTGATTATGCATAATTAATTATCCTACATTTACTAATATGTAGACATATATATGGAATTTGATGTTCTAAAACATGAAATTGACTCCCTTAGTCTTTGGAATATTTATATCTGTTTCCATTGATTCTGTAATATCCTATAGTAGTTTATGCTAGTTTATAATACTGTAATTAAGTTGAATAATCCTTAATAATATTTCTTTTTAGAGCTATTTATTTTTTGTTGCTTAATTGTATAGAATATTGTATTTGGTTTTGGTTTTATTAAATAATATCCTTTCAAAAGAACTATTATCCAAAAATCTTTAAATTTTTTTATTTAAAAATTAGTAAAATTCAAAAATATCAAATGCAATCTTCAATCCATAACGATGACTTTTAATTACGTTTTTCTTCCCATATTAATATGTAAAATTATCAAAGTTTTTATGAATATATTTCTATTTTGATTTACTTCTTATAAAAAGAATAAGATTAGTTTTTATTTACCATTATCTTTCTTCTACTTTTAATATTTTTGTTGAAATACAAGCAAATATTTATGTAATATTATTTTACTATTTTACTGCAATAGTTTATTTTAATACTGGTCTTCAATAACCTTTTTTGAAGGGAATTATATTGCTTTACTTTATTAATGAATTTATAAATTATGTATGTGTCAAATAGATACAATTTAAAAATAACCTAATAAAATTATAGAAATGTCTTTTACCCAGAAAATATAATAATATATATCAATCCTATTTAAAGGAAACAAAACAAATTTTATTTCATAAAAGTCATTTCAAATAAAAGATATTCAAAAGTTGCCTATTTATTTATTTAATCCTTCATTTTTTCTCTTCTCTCCTTTTAACTATTTAAAACACCTATTTTTGTTTACTCTTTTTTATAGGTTCTATTCCTTAAGATTTATCTTATTAGCATTTTTAGGTGAGTAAAAAGTTCTCTACTTAAAGATGTTTTAATATATTTTAAGCATTTTCATAAATGTTTGTATAATTTGATTTAGAAATCTAAGCAAGTTAAGGAGGAGTAAAATTCTATTAAAGTAGAACACTAATAACTTTTAAACCTTCAGAACATTTGTTAGCATAGGATAAGCTCTCTTAATTCAAATCAAACAAATCATTAACTACCTATTTTATATTATCTTATTATTATTATTATTATTATTGCTATTACTTTTACATTTTCCTTCTAAATAAATCTTTTATTGTATTTTTAATATTATTTTATTATTTTTAATTTTTTTTAATAGACACCTACAACTTTTTGAAATAAATCAATTGTTTTCCTACCTATTTATTTATTATTTTCATAATTAATATTCCTAAAACCTCCTTTATATTGAAAAAAAATTAAGGCAAATATAATGTTTTTTTAAAAGAAAATTATTAGAAGATTATTTTATTCAAAATTATTGCATATAAGGTAATATCTATTCTTTATTTTCATCCAAAAAAAAGAATATCAATTTTGAAACAATCCAAATATTTAATAACATTGGTATAGAAATAGTTAAGAAATAATTTGGTTTAAAAGAAAAAATTTACAGTGAATAACAAAATACATAGATAGATAGTTAAGTTTAAATTAGTTAAGCAGAAGAAACTATTACTTTACTATAATTTGAGAAATATCATCAATTAAATTAATTATACATTGGAAATATTAGTTATAAAATACAAAATAAATTTAAATATTATCATTTTTTGCTTTCTTAAAAATTTGATTTAAAATTAATTAATCAAATGAATGGTTAGTTATGTGGTTATTAGAAGTTAGAAAAGAGAGTTTCATTTAATATTTTGTTAAAGATATGAATAATATAAATAGTTTAAATGATTGATTGATTGATGATCATTAAATATGTATAATTAATAAAAAATGAGAAATTAGTAAGCATAAGAAATAGATAGATAAATAGCTAATTATATAGCCGATAAAAGACAATGAATAATAAAAATGTGTATGATTGATTTAACAAACAAACAAATAAATAAATAATGATTGTTTTTTTTAATTATTTCTTTCTTTAAATATTGATTAATATAAATCTATGCAAGCTTGTATGTATATCCATGTTAACATTAAACAAAATATTTGTTTCTTTGAAATAAACTAGGAATGAATAAGATTAAGAATAAAAGTTAAAAGCAATTGAATAATTAAATAATAATAATAAATATAATATCATCACAATAGTATTTTGTTATTAACTAGTGGTTACTGTAAATTAAGTCTTATCATCAAATAAATACATTTCAATAGAGATAAAAAATTCATAGTTTAGCAAAAAGATTAAAGAAATACAAGAACTATAAAAGGATTTTGAATGAGGGCAGGGACTAAAGCTTATCCAGGAAAGATAAATGATATTTACATGAGAGAAAAGTGAGGATCATTATAGAAATATTAGAAATTATCTACAAACAATTGATTTATCGATTGATTGAGTGTTTATAATTATTATTTACTTATTGATTTTAATAATAGATTGTATGATATGCACTTAAGCAAGTTAAATGCTATCAAAAATGAGAAATCAAATATAGTTGCTAAATCTCCATAAAAGAGAATCATAATTGACAGTGTTAAAGAAATTAAAGTACACATTTTATTAAATTTTACTTTATTAGTATATCTTTAAAATTAGTAAAGATTATGATAAAAAATATTAATAATTACCTATGAATGATTGATTTACTCACCTTTTACTTTTTTATAAAAAGACTAGAAGACTTAACTATGACGAATAGAGTAAAAAAAGACCAAAATGATTGACATATAATTTGTAAATATATAAATATTTAATAGTGAAGATGAATGGCATTTAGAAGGATAATAACAGACTTTTAACTAAACTCATTTAGATCTCTTAAAGAAGTAATACAGCATATGTCGTTAAAGTAAAAAATAGCAGTTATTCAATGGATTAATTTACTAATATGAGAACTTCAATATAACTAAATATTCTTAGATGATTTTATACTAATTATAGTTTTTTATTGTATATAGAGACATGATATTGATGATCCTTTATTACACCATAAAAATTTCTACGCAAGAAAAAGGGAGGCTTTATAAATTTAATCTGAAAATGAGAGAATAGCTAATAGAATCATGAAATAGTAATATTTCTAATTAAAATAGATGGAATTAAAATATATTGAAATAATTTCTTCTGATTTAATATGATGTTTATTAAAAATTATTTTAATGTAATTAGAGATGCAACTGTTAAAAAAAAAAAGTTAGATTAAGACTATACACATCAAAGGAAATTAATGAGTAGATTATCAAAGCATGAGTGGTAATAGCAGGCTATCCTAAAAGTTAGATAAAATATTATGGGTTAATTATACAATAATAAAGATATGTCTGTTATTCTCCCTCCTGTCGATCATCATGAAATGAGAAATGTATGAACTTAATTATTCTATTCTATAAATACTTACCATAATCCCTTCTAATATTATTATATAGTCTAGCTTCAATTAATCTAGAAATAACATGACAATGACTCCTGATATGCTCTCATAAAGGAATTAAAGTTCAACAGCTATTTAATAAACTTAAAATTCAACATGTAAAGGAAAATATTTTAATTTCTTTAGTAGAATATCTAAAGCTAAAAGAATTAAATGGAATAATTAATACTGATAACCATATTGAATTATTGAAGAAATAAAATAAAATTGATTTTTAATTTAAAACATAGAAAAGAATTTAAGAGCAAAGAAGAGTTATAGCTACCACAATGGAAGAGCAGTAAATTTATCTGGAATTCATAAGACTGAAGAAACTCAGTAGTAATCAATAGATAATAGTTAGTTTATAAACACAAATAATAGCTTTAATCCCAAGAGTAGCTAAGGAAATTAAAAAAAGTAGTCTAGTTAACATTCTAATAACAATAATAGTAAACTGAACCATTCTATTAACAGAAGTCAAAGTAAAACTCCAGAAAGACTAAAATGTAATTTTTATTATCTATATTTATTATTTATATGTTCTTTTTAATAGCAAATGAAAGTCATAAAAAATAATCAGAAGAAAAATAAAAGTCTGCCTATTTCGGATCTAATGATAAATCATTTAATTAGTAAAATAGTTCTCACTATTAGGAAAATTATTCAAATGATCTTGACTAATAGTATTCTCAAAAATTTGAATCTCCTACCAGATCAGTATAAGAATAACCTTCTGTATAAATATCACCTTTATAACCTTTATAATGAATCTTATTTATATCCATTACTGCCTACCTACCTACTCTCCTTTTTCAAGAACTAAATAAATTCTAGAATTTAGCATAATTAATAGATAAATAAACAAACAACAACAAAGAAAGATATATATAATAAATAAATAAATAATAAACACTATATCCATTATTTGTAAAAATGATTAAAATAATAATCCCAAAAACCTTTTATAAACTTATTTGTATATAAATTATCGGTCTAATTGTCAACTTTATTAATTTTAATCATTCATTTTTGCATTTTCTTTTACTTCCAATATTAATCTCAATTTATTCATTGATAAATTCTAATAATTTATTTATATCTAGTTAAAATAATATTTTTGAATCAAAAAAGATAAACTAAAGTTAAAGTTATAAAATAAATATCATTTGTTTTTGTTTGAATTTGTTGTAAAAATAATAATAAACACTAGACATAGAATATTCACAATAAAAATAAATAATTGCTCTAAAAATGAATGAGTGAATATATTTAGTTTGATTCAGTGAGCATATTTGATTGATATAAATTCATTTATTTAATATTTTTTTAATTTGTGTCATTATTTCTTGATATTGATAAGATTTTATATATTTAAATGGTTTATTTATTTATTGATTTATTGATTGAGAAAAAATAATAAATATGATAATTTGAATAAATTTTTTGTAAGATCACTATATATTTAATAAAGAGAAAGGTATTTATTTATATTTATTTTCTTATTATCATGTTTGTTTTTGTTTGAGTTGGTAAAAGGATTAAGCAACCATAATTGATAGTTCTATTTTGTTATTAGTTTTATCTGAGAATCCTTCTTAATTACTTACTTACTAACTAACTTTCTTATCTTTTATTTAATTGCTTATTTTCAATGAGGCATGTAGTATGTATATATATTTTTCTGAATAACTATTTTAATTTCCTGAGAATTCTTAAGCTTTAACATATAGCATTTTTAAATGCAATTTTATTTGCTATTAAAACGAAAATCAACATTTTATTTCAAACTATAAAATCTAAGTGGTTTCTTATTATTATTTAAAGTTTTTATTGCTATAAATTAAGCTCATTACTTTTAGCCTTAGATATTAGAATTTTAATTTACTTTATTTTCTTAAGAAACTTATAACTTTTCTGAAGAAGATCCATTATTAGATTCTTAAGAGTCCTTTAAAGGAGAGCTCTCAGATGGTTATAATAAATGGAAATAATCGTTTGCTTAGTGTTCTAATTATTTTATTTCTGTTATTTGAATGTTTTTGAATAACTAACTAAGCTATTAATTTTAGTTCTTCATATTTTATTTCCATAGCAATTTCTTTTCATTTTCACGACAAGTAATAATACTGATTAAACATTAAATGATTTCATGATACTTATTTTGTTTCTTGCTTATAGAAGTCATCACTCCAATGATAAACTAAGATAGAATATTTTCATGATTTCTTTTAAAAAGATCATCCTAAAATGTTAGCTTCTATTTCAAGATCTTTACAAATTCTTCTTCTTAGTGAGTTTCCAAATATCTAGCAGAGCTGGTAAACATCTAAATAAAGAAGGGCATAACATGGTCATCATCTTTCTACTTTAAGCTAGTGAAGTACTAGAAACAGTCAGAATTCTTTAACTTCTCTAAATTTTACTACTAAAGAAATTCTTCTTTGCTATTGATTTATTCTGCATTTAGAATGGCTGACACATCTTCTCTTATAATCTATTATTGCTTTTACAATAACAATAAAGTCTTGAAATAAAGAAATTTTGGCATTTCAAACGAAGAGAAGGTATAGAATTTTATTATTAAGTTGATTGTATAAGTAATAAAGATCATTAATCTTCTCTAATAGATCAAGTATTCGCAAACTTGATGTTTAATATCTTATAACTACTATTCCTAATTAAAATAATTAAAAGTAAATATTAATTGATAATAAGATTTGTTAATTAGATTATAAAATATTAAATTAAATAAAATTAGCTATCAAAAATCTACTATCTATCTATCTATATATAAGAGAGAATCTATTCTAATTTCCTCCTTTTGAATGTTGGAAAATATGTAAAATAAATCACAAAATTTTATATTATTTTGGATAAGATAGATTGCATAGATAGTTTAAATTATTAAATAATGAAATAGATTCTCTCATTTACATCTAAAATAAAAAAAGTAGATAAAATAATTGTTATTCTAAAATTTAATAACCTATTTTAATCATTTTATTAATTTTAATAACTTGCTATACTAAATTAAAAAGCCTTCAATCAATAAGGAAATTAAATAATAAGATAGAGAACTCAAAAATAATGAGTATTTTGTGCAATTAATTTGTATTGAATTTAATATTATTTAAAGCTTTAAATATTCACATCCAATTTAAAATATTAAAAAATATTAATAAAGCAAAGTGCTAGTAGAATATATACAATTAGAAAGTAACTAACTTACTCCATTTGGGTTTTTAGTGAGTGATGCTGATATTGCTTGATTCAAATCAGTTTCTTAATAGATTTCCTAAATCGTAGAAGCTATAAATGATTCAATTTATTTAAACTTTTTATAGAATTCGTAATCATCATTTAAGAGAGGATGGAGAAATATTTCATCCCAAGAAATTCTTTTTTCTTCATCAATTGTCATCATTTTACGGAGCAATTCTTTAAGTTCTGGGATAACTTGAACATTTTCTGGGAAAGTGAGAGGTTGACTGAGAATCTTATTGAGTAAACGCTAATAAGTATCATCCATCCAAGGGGGGTATCCATATAAAAATTCGTAAATCATTACACCTAATGACCAAACATCACATTTACAAGAGAAATTGATAATACCTAAAATTTAAGGAGCCATATATTTTAGAGAACCTAATTTTATTAATTTAATTCTTAATTTAGGGTTTTAAGTTAACTAGATTAAATTTGTGTATAAATTATGAATAAAATAGTTGTCTTAAGTAGAAAGTTTAAAGAAACACAGAAGAAAAATTCTGCAATGGGTGTTGCTATAATTCTAAATAAATACTAAATTTATAAATATTTAAGTAAATTCTTCAGTTTTAAAGAGTTTTATTTGGTAAAGTAAATTAAAAAATAAGAAAGTAAGCTAGTTAGGCTTAAAATAGATGATATATTAGCTTTAAAGTTTATTAGAGGTAAGAACCTAATTTTATACACAAGAAAAGGAGAGTTTAAATTAAATTTAAAAACAATCTAAATTATTTGCTTTTTCTTGTAAATAAGTAAGTGAGTGAGTGAGGGAATGATGAATAACTGACATTTAATTTTATTAAAAAGGTGAATAAAAATACCTATTATGTAAGATAAAACATTATGAAGATGCAAATCACTATGGAATAGAATAGGTAGTAAAGAGGGTAAAGAGTAAAATGAAGAGGGAGATGGGATTTTGGCATAAAGAATTAAGAGTTCTGGATATTTTTATTATTTATTTAATTTATAAATAGAAAAATTTTGACTCTTTGAGTATGAAAATTATCGCTAATAATAATTAGAAGGGGAGGGGGGAAAAGTTGAAGTGAAATTAAAGAAAACAAAGAAAAAAATAATTAATGTTAAAGTTTGATAGGCTTCATTAATTAATTAATTATCTAGTAAACTATTCTTCTCTCCAAAATATTGATAAAAATCTTTTTTATATTTTCTAAGCGATTTCTTTCCCTTCATTCTTCTTCATTAGTATTATACTCATGCAAACTTCTTTATTCATTCATTCTTTAAAGTATCTATCTATCTATCAATCAATCAATAATAAAGAAATTAACATAAAATTGGTGATTCATTTCTTCTTTTCTTTCTCTAACTTTTCTTTTTTAAAGCTATTTATTTCTTTCATTCTTCTTATTTATTCTTTCACTTATTACAAATTCATTTTAACTTTCTATGTCTACACATTTTTTGCCAAGTATTTTTGTATTGCAAAGAAGGAGTTAAAAAATGAGATTAAATAATAAGAGAAAAAAATGATGAGCTCTTAAATATTTATTTTATTTAATTCTGCATTACCAACGGGTGTTTACTCTATTTGCTTATTCATCTAATCTTAGCTGAGCACACGAGCAAAACCAAAATCGCTAATTAAGAGTCTTCTTTAATTTTCTTTTTTTTCTAGCAGAATGTTTTCAGGTTTGATGTCTCTGTGAATGATATTACGTTTGTAGAGCTCCTTAAAGCCGTTCACAATTTACCTAAAAAAGAAAATGGTTTCTTCCTATGAAAGGCGGCGCTTACTCTCTAGATGTTTACTTAAATCACCATCTTTGATGTACTCCAAAAACAAATAGAGATTATTCTTTGTTCTAGTCACATGTACCATCTTCACAATATTGTCATGGCGAATAGTCTTAAGAATTTCAATTTCTCTGGTCAGTTATATAATTTCCTTATCATTCAATGAAGTTAATTGAATTACTTTTGCTGCAAATTTGCCATTTTTCTTCCCTTCCTTTGTTAACTTATATGCAATAAATACTGACCCAAATGCACCTTTTCCTAAATTCTGTTTGGTGATGTAGAAATCCTAAATCTATTTCCCTCCTTACTCCGCCTACTCAGTATGCTCTTCCCTTCTACCCTCTTAACTATTTAAAGGTTTCATCATCTTTTATTACACAGCTGGCTTTTCATTCTTCGCTTACTAATCGGAATTCATCCCTTACTTATTTTATTTATTTATTTACTGATTTGTTGATTATTTCTTTCTATCCTTCTTTAACTTAACTTAGAGCTTTTTTATGTGTGTATTACTGCTCTTTGAGTAGAGCTATTCTTTAAAATAAGAATGTTTTTATTTAACAGTTTTTCAACTTTTAGGATTTAACCTTGTTAGTACATTTGCTTTTTCAAGTATTTTACTTACTTTGAGTTCATATTTTTGAATATCAAAACCAATTTAAAATATGGGAAAACATGCTACATATATGAATCCAGTATCATTTTATAAATATGATATCATAAAATTAACTATTTATAAGAAATATAGCTTAGCTTATTCATTCAATCAAAAATATTCTCACCCATATATATATTTATGAATCAAATTGATTTTAACATTTAAGGTATTCTTGCAAATAAATATCTCTTTATTGTAGATATTAAGAATTTACTTTAGTTTCTAATTTGGTTTAAGATTAATCTAAGATTTTATTTTTAAAATAATGGAAAATAAAATAAATTTTATTTTGTAGGTAATAAAGCTTATTTAATATAACCTTAATTATGTATAATTACTACTTCTACAGTAAATTTTATATTTAATATACAAAGTTTATATACGGAAGGGAATTTTAATGTTAAATAAGTATTCATAAAACTTATTGTTATTTATATTATAATTCTTGATTAGATTCTAAAATTATTTTACAAAAATCTATAAAAAATTCCAAATTGTTACTATTAATTAAAATGATTTACTTAAACTAATTAATTAATTTTACTTATGTCAACTATTTTATATTTTTTAATTTAAATTAGGAATCCTAATATTAATTTAATAACCAACCAATTAGAAAACAATGTCTTGTCTTTAAAGTAAGAAAATTTTGAATATATTTATTTTTAATTTATTGTTTATTATTTATCATTAATTAAAATCATATGAATAAATTTTGAAAAAACATATTGATTAAAATGTAAAGTATAGAGAATATTTAAATCAAAATAACTAATTATCTTCTTTTATATTCATAATAGGATATCCCTCTGTATTATAGGAATTCTTGTGAGTACGAAAATTAAATCTTGGAGCTTATTTAATATTATTTTCTTCCATTTCAAGAGCAATAGTATCTATTTACTAAGGTGAAGTAACGAATTCATTTTAATTTGAATTGTATTTAATCTAAGGGCTTAATAAGGTTTTATTACTGAAGATATTCTCAGTACTGCATGCAATTGTATTACTTTTGTTTTATTAATTAGATTAATTTCTTTTAGGTTTAATAATTATGTTTATTCTCTTAATGGTGTATCCATATTAGTCTCTTATTTTAAGAAGATACAAGCCAGCATCTTATTATTAAGGTGTTCCTTCAATTAATATAACATTATTTAAAACTTCCACTTTATGAACCCAAGAATTTAATTTAGTATTCTCACTTAATTCTTTCTAGACAAAATCCATATCAAATACCTTCCTTAAATAAGGAAAAGATTTTTGAAGTGTTGGTGTGTAGGATTCTATGCATTTTAAACTCTATGGACTCATTTCTAGAGACTCACCTCTTGGTTGAGGAATAAATAAATGTGACTCAAAAATAAATCCATGAGCCATAGAAATCAAACAATCCTCAACTAAAGGGAGGTAATAAGGTAGCTGAGATTAGCAGTCCTACTTCAATGAGTTATACATATTCAATTCCATTTAAAAAATATCATCATTAATGATTATATTTGGGAATGGTTGCTCAAGTATTGATTCAAAGCATGGAGTTATTATGACATATTTTCGGTACCAATCTTATTAAGTATATAAAATCTATGACTGATTCTTAAGATATTCAATAATTTTATTTGATGATTAGTCAAATTTTGCAAGGGAAACTGTAGCTAAGCCTATAATACAACGAGATAGTTTACTATTCAAGTTAGACAAATCTTCAATTATTTTTAGATTCTAACTATTGATTTTGGATTTAACATAAAACTGCTTAACCTATTCTATAATAAATTATCCATTAATGTGCCCATCTGGCTTAAAAAAACTATTTTCATATTCTCTCTTTTCAAATTTCATTTTGGCTGATATAGTTCTTGTCCTTTTAATCTAATCACATTCTAATTTATTCACTTATCTCATAACTTTACTGAATTTTCTCTCTTAAGTCTTTTTCTCTAACTCAGAATTAATTTTTTCATGACTGTTTGTTGCTTCATTTTAAGGCTTATTCTCTTTAGCATCAATCATTCCACTTGTTTAGCTCTTAAATTTATTCTCATAAGTAATATATTAATAAGATTAATTTTATTTTATAAAATCTTAGCTATTCATCATTCCGCTCTTGTTTTAAGAAACTTTTCTTAATAGAGGAGAAAATTATATCCTTGCAAATTATTTATCAGCTTCTTATTGTTAAAAGTACAAAGGTTATTATTCAATCGATTTTTCTTACCATTTTTTCTCTTGTAATCTTTTATCACTATAAAGTTTTTTTTAGTGATTAAGCTTCAAGAGAATTTCATCTTTATCTATTTGCTTAAAATACTGTAACCAAATCTACCTTGCTAATATCAACTCGTCTTTAATTAGAGGAATTTATAATTAAAATACCTCTGATACATTTGCAATCATGCAAGTTGTTTCATGGTTCTTTCTGTAGCATATATTGTATATAGATGAGCTGTACTTCCACAATCCAAAAATACCTATTATAGGACCTAGAATTTAAAACAAAATAGTCACTATAATTTAAAAAGGAATAGTTTCTATTTTGATTGTTAAATAGTCTTCTGCAAATGTGTAATCATCTGACGCTATTACTTTTATACTCAACGTAGTTCTCCATAAAGAAGAAGGAGGAGTACCTTAGAATATCATCTGATTAGAATCATAAGTTAACCAAGAGTTACTACCTATTTCAATGTATGTACCATTGCTACTTTAAATCAAAGCATTTACTTTTAGGTTAGTAGAATCATCATCTAAAAATATCATAGACCCTATTTGATATTAGAATTTTTCTAGTATGCCTATCTCAGCACTTGAAAATTTCCTATTGAAATCTTTTTGTAAAGAAAAATCAGGATTCACATAAGTAGGTTGATTTAAAGACATTATTGTTGATTAAAGTTTTAAAGACTCTCCTAAATTGAATGCTTTCTATAAATTATAGTTAACTCCATCATTAACTTCAATAATTATAGATACCTAATTCGTATCAGTTAAATTAGCTATTTTAATTCCATCCTTGAGTACTTTATTAACAGCTCCTAATTCACCCTCTATTTTTACTTAATCACGTTTATCAGAAAATGAAGTAAGAACACCTGGATAGTTTCTATTGATAAAACTAGCTTTATTGCTATCTATTTTGAAATAAACCTAAACAGATTGAGAAAAAGAATCTACTATTCTTTCTTTAGACATAATATTTATAAAAAGTGAGTTCTAAATTGTAAATGAAACAGGATAATATGTTATCTTGCTTCTTAAAATAAATTTAATCTACTCAAGCACTTATAAGTCATAATTACTATCTTTGAAGATCTCACTCAAGTAACTGACACCCATATTATCATTTAAAAATCCCGCTTCATTTAAAATTTACTTCTTAAGGCAATCTGTGTATATTTAAAGAGAAAGAGTAGAAGAAATAGGGATTTGATCTTATATGAAATCAGATGTTACAATTCTCTCTGAAAGAACAAAAATAATCTATTTTTGTTGAGAAACTATTACCTTTTCCTATTAGCTCAAAGTTTAAGAATTAACCAATTCCTATATCTACTGTTGATCGAGAGCTTCTTTATTAACAGTAAGAGATACACTTAATGAGTCTTAAGAAAGTTAAATCCACCAAGGAAGGTCTTTCATTTCAAAATTGTTATAATAATAAGCAGTTTTAAGAAGTACAGCATTGTTAGCATATATTTAGCTTAGCTACAGCTATACGTTCATACCAACCTAAATTTAATTATTAGAATTATTGGTATTACCTGAAGGAGTCATTAGAATTTTCTTTTTTATTGATGAATTTGGTATATCTTTTAACCAAATAATATCAGTATGAAATACAAGTGTACTTCTTAGTGGTATAACTACTATTCCATAAGGGGTTACAATGAAACTTGTTGATTCATCGTTTGTATAACACACATCAAAAGCCACATTATTAATTCCTATTTTTATTTTTCCACAAAGTAAATATTAATAAATAGATTCTATTTATTCATATTTTATTAAATTTAAATGAATAATATTTTGATAATTTTAGTAAGCAACTTCCAGTGATAAGATTTGAGGAGTTATTATATTATTATCTTTACAAGTTTAGTTAATTTTCAAGTAATAATTACCTAAAAAATTTATTTATTTATGCTTTACTCATTTTAATTTGTTAATGAATAAATGGAATGTATTTCAATTATAAATTATTAAAAATATTTAGGTTAATAATTCGTAACGTCTCCATCACTTAATTTTATTTAAATAAATTTTTTAAAAAATACTATTTAAAGTATTTAAAGCGTAGAGTGATTTTGTAAAAATAATGAAATAGCAATTTAATTTAATAAAACCATAATCAATTAGTTTAATTAAATTGATTGTCTACTATTAACAAAGTTTATATTTTATAAATTAATCTAAATAAAAAATTTATTCTTTGAAATAATCTCTATCAATCAATCAATCAATCAATAAATAAATATCAATTACCTTAGTATTAATAAGACTATAAAAGCTTAGGATTTTCTCTATCTCTGAAATCAACTAAGAAGAGCTATCCGCGCTATTAAGTTGTAGCTAGAATATAGTTGTCACTTTAAATCAATTTCATATGAACTGACCATCCACCTAGTGTAACAAAATTAAGATAAATTGGATTAAACTTATCCTTTTCAATACTATAAATCTTCAAGCCTTCATAACCATCGCACATGATCATATGTTTGTTATCTGAAGTTAGTGTCATATCTTCTCCTCCTCCAGTAAAAAGAATATTCTTTTAGACTGGATTATGAGCATCACTGATATCATAAATAACGATTCCTAAATACCTATAAGCAGCGTATAATACTTTGTCATCATTAGATAAAAAAACATTTTCAGCAGAAGTAACCAAGTTTTAAGTGAAAGTATAGTAGACATTAGTAATATGTTTAGGCTTAGTTAAATCTGATATATCAACAACAACTACTCCAGCATATCCACTTGCTATATACAAAGTATTACTATCTTGAGTTTGCTTAATATGGTCCATATCAGCATTTGAAAGAGGAGGCACATAATTAGAAATCTAAGTAATTGTTTAAAAATCGTTTTCCTATTTTAAAATATAAAATCCAGCTGTTCCATGAGCTGCTATAATATGAATTCCATCATTTAGGATATGATATTCGTCAAGAGAAATTAAAGTATTTAAAGCTACTTTATTAAATAAAGTAATGTGTTTATTAACTGGATTCACATTAAAAAAGTACAATCCATTTGTGTTCTGAGTTGTAATTAGTACATTATTATAGACACCACAACGCCAAGACCAAGTATTAGAGTTCATGTGGGAATCGTAAAGATAGTTTTGATATCTATTTAATATATTTGGTGCATCTAAGTTCAAGTAAGATTAGATACTCAAGAATATGTTTAGAGATCCATCCTTTGACATGATTATTTAATTCTCACTTATATTTAAAATCATTGAAGAACAAATGCCATTGAAGTCTATCTTTTAATATATCCTAAATCCCATTCTATCTGATATATCAAATATATAAATACCAAAGCTGTTAAGAAAAGTAATAAAAAATCTTTTATCAGCTGTCAGAATAGCAAATCCTAAAACATATCCTGTACTTTTTTAAGTATATTGTAAAACAACTGTGTTTTTATCGCATACTCCAGTTAAAATACATTATGAGATATCATATTAACCTAAACCTGATCTTTATTGCCAAGAATAAAGATATTTATTCTCAACTATGTAAATACCTAGTGTATCATCACCGCTTACTACTGCATAAGAATCTGTGCTTATCTAATAAGGTTAAGATGGATCATAAATTGCTGAAAGAATGCTATAGAAAAAAATATTAAACCCTGCAACTATCATAACCTACAGTTAATTATTATAAATTAAATAAATTTAATGATATGTGCATCTATTTATTTAAATTTTTGATTCTTCTTATAAATTAATTAAATCTAATCAAATCTGACAACTTAATAGATTTTATCATAAAAATTGTGATTTTATATAAAAAACTTAGCATATAGCTTGAAAACGTCATCGATTAGTCAAAAATTAATCATAATAGTTTGCATTATATTTACAGTAAACGTTAGTTAATTAATGTTTTAAGTTAAAAGGTAAAAATCTGAAAAGTTGCTTGCTAGCTTGCTTGTTTTATTAATTAAAGTATTATAACATTTCTCCTACTTTTATAATCAATCTAATTTCTAATTGTGAAAACTTATAGTATATTTATTTCAAATAAATATATGTATTTAAATTCAAAATTATTTATTAACAATTAATAATATTAGTTACTTTGTTGTTGCTGGAAAAGAGTACTTTTCTTGGGTTTGCTGGAATTGTAAATTACTATAAGAATTTTATATCTGTTTTATCCTCAATATTATAAAATTGTATCAATCCAGCACTTTAAATAAGAAAAACCTATTTACTATCATTTGAGAAATTAATAGCTACTGTTGCAGCGTTTCCATTAATCTGATTCACTTTAATAAAGCTGTTTATATTTTAAATATTGTAGATTATTATACTCTTTGGTAGCTCTGCAACCCATAGTGTATTCGATCCTTTATCAATAGCCATTGCGTTTACTTAGTTTTATTGAGGATAATTAGCTATTAATTTATACTATTCATCAGATTATGCAGATAATATAATTATTCCGCAAGTATCGCTCAATGCTATGTAGATATCTGAAGGCTAATCTTTTAATGGAAGAATATTAGTGATATGATTGCTTTAGCAAATATTTTTTAAAGGTATTTCAGCTATTTAAAATGATGTAAACACTTTCATTTATCCTAATTTTTACTGTTCTTAATAATCTACTCCTTTTATTAGCGATAGTTTTATCCATAAGAGTAAAATTAGTAAGAGTACATGTTGTTTCATAATCTTGATTTACTATTTCAATTCAAACTTTTAATGATTTTTATTTAGTAGAAAATTTATTTTTAGTTATTTTATTTTTTTTTTCAAACAAATTTTCTTACTTATTAATGTTAAATTGTTTGTTAAGGTCAATATTGTAGGAATTTTTTTAATTTAATTAATTATTGTTTGTTTATACCAACCAATCACTTCCTTAATTTAGCAGAATAGGTTTAAATTTTGTTGCTAGTAAGAAAATTGTATAGTAATAATAAAGTTCTAGTTGACCAGTATTAGAAGAAGTTATTATATTATTTTTTAAAGAAGAAAATTAAACAGTTAATAATTTCATTTTGATTTTTGATATCAGTTTTAATAAATAAATTTAAGCTTAAAATTAAAGTAAAAGTAAAAGTAAATTAAAGATAGGTCATACTATCTACATACATACATACCTACCTAGCTACATTTATTTCTTGAAATCATAATAAAATCTATTATTCATTTTATAATTTTTAAGCAACCAAATAATTAAAATTAGTTGAATTACAAAGTATAACAATAATAATACTAAGTAAGATAATTTATCTAGAAATCTAAATTCATATCATTTATATTAAACTAACCACTTTAAAATCTCCTAAATCTATTAGATTATAACTATAATTAATTTTTCTCTGAGAAATATTATTTATTTAATAGTATTAAAAAGATATTTAAAAAAAGTAAAACATCTATTGATAGATTGATTGATTGATTGATACATTCAATAAATAGTTTGGGTAGATTTTAGATTATTTTAAATCACAGAATCTATTTATTACCAAACATTTTACAAAATATTAATTCTTTTAAATAAATATGTCTTAATTAATATTTAGAATTTTTAAAAAAAACATTTTAATTTATTTTAATTTTGTTAGAACTTAATTATTCATTTTTCAGAATAATTTAAGGGTATTATTAAAATGAATGTTTAAAGTTTTATATACTTTGAAATTAGTATGTAAGCAAATAATATGTAATATTTAAGTTAGTTTCAGAGATTTATCAAAAAATAATGTTTCTATTACTTAAATGATTGAAAGAATCTTTAATCTATTGAGAAATAAGATGGTGGGATTCATTCAATTAAAGAATCACCAAAAATCTTAGTCAATATAATTATTATCTTCCCTTATTAATACTTTTTTTGTCTGTTTGTTTGTTTGTTTGTTTGTTTGCTTTTTTTAGAAGTTAGAATTCTATTTAATAAATACTTTTATAAGCTGATTGATTGATTTTTAACTTTTAATATAAAATAATGATTATTTATCTTATTTATATCCAAGATTTATTTATCATTCTTACTTAATATAAGTATCAAACAAAGCACTTCTTATAATAATCACTACAAAATCTAATAATAATTAATATTTTAATATAAATCCTACTAAAACTACTTTAAATATTTAAGAAACATTCTTTAAAAATAAATGATATCAGAGGAGTATTATAATTCAGTTTCAGTAGTTATAATTATCATGTGTTCACTTTCAATTACTGGAGGATCTGTAGTGATATTATCATATATTATCTTTAAATAATTAAGAAGTGTAGCTTTAAAAATGGTAGCTTATTTATGTCTTAGTGATTTGATATCAAACATATCTATGCTTTTAATTCCCCCTAACGTTTTGCATTCAAAAAAAGGTTAATATGACCACACTACGATCTGTACTATCCAATCTATTATGTAATCTTGGGGAGATTTATCTTCAATTATATGGTCTGGTATCATATCTGTAGTTATTTTCTTAACTGTAGTCAAAAAAGTACATTTAGAGAAGCTAAAGAAGAGTGAATATATATTTCTCATCATTGGATTCCTAATTCCTCTCTTTCTATCTTCTATGTAATGCATTTAGTTAAATTTATCAATTTTTACAAAACTTTAATATGGAAAGCCTGTATATATAAAACACATCTTTTCAAGTTCAAAATAGAAATATACAGACTTATATAATATAAGATATTTTTTGAGTATTTTCTGGTTGGTAGGTTGATAGGTAGGTAGGTAGGTAAGTTGGAAATCCCTCCAAATATGAATATTAAATTACAATTTTTAAAAAGTGTAGAATTGAAGCTAAATAGTTAATCTTGTTTTATAAATAATATATATAGACCCTTTGCAACAGACTCATATGGTGAGGATACTTATTATTGTTGGATTCAGAGTAATCAAAAGTATGATTTGACTATGAAGATATTAATAAATTATGCACCTTTGTGGTTGACTTTTATTGTAATTACAACTCTTAACTGCTTTACAGCACATACAATTAAAGGTATGGACAATGTTTCTTAAATCTAATAAAAGAGTATGAAAAAGATGCTACTTTATCCCTATATCTTGATTATTTCGAGTTTTTGGGCATCTGTGGTAGCTATTATGGAATTTTCTAATATTTAAATCCCTGAGTTTATATAAGTTTTACATCATCTTTTCGCAAGGAGCTTAGGATTGTTGAATGCTCTGATGTATGGCTTAACTCCAGTAGTTAGATCTAAATTAAGGAGTTATTTCTCTCATCACCAAGAAAATATAAACCAAAAGAATGTATTTATATAAAAAAAATTTAAAGATGAGTAAATTCCTTCTGAAGAAGATGAGAATAATTCATATCAAGAACAGGATGAAGGGTAATTTGATGATAATCTAAGTGAATCAAGCGAAGGAGCAGAAGTTTATAAAAATCATATTGGAATTAATAAAGGTTCTGAATCAGATAATGATTTCCTGAAGAACGAAAATAAAAATGAAAGACTTCACGAAATTTTACTTTGAAGAATTTGAATTAAGATTGTAGGAGTATAAAGATAAATTTGGTTTTCAATAATTAATATTAAAAAATGATAAATGGTGATAGTAAGTTGAAGTAGGAATAAAGAATAAAATAGTTTGGATAACTAAATAAAAATAAAGCTATAGATAAAAACATAGATTTTTAAATGTAACTACTATATTATCTAGTTAATAAATTCATATTTATGGTATAAACTAATATATAAATTTCTATTTTTTGTAATTCAACATTCAAATTATCTATCTATCTATCTAACTAACTTATTAACTAACTAACCAACTAATATACCTTTATGTATTCTTCCTTAATTGCTTACTCTATTATTTATTTATTTATTAATTCATTTGTACTCATTTTTTCATTTATGCATTTCATTTAATTAATTATTATCTTCTTTTATCACTTCTTATATTTATTTATATTTAATTAATTCATTTCTCTTCCCATTCTTCCCAACTACTCCTCATTGAGATTGCTCTTTTTTATATTTGTTAAATATGATCAATCAATCAATCAATCATTTATCTTATTTAAAGTAAAAATAATTTACCATATTTGTGAGCTATTTCTATTTATAATACTAGTATTTACTATATTCATCTGTTTAGAAATACAAAATATCCATTTCTTTAGCACTTAATGTCTTAATTTTTAATTTTGTTAAAAAATTCATTAGATTAATATTGAAAACGTCTATTTTAATCTTAATTCAAATCCTAATTATTATCCTCATTATCAGGCTTTTATTAACCATGATTTATGTATGATTCCAATTTTAATAAACTCCAAAAAAAAGATAAATTCTTAATTAAATTACTTTTTCTAACAATGCTACAGAACCTATAAAATCTTCAGAACTCAATTAGAAGTTATATTCTTCCATTTCATATAAAATAGGAGAAATAATTTTAAGAAGAGGAGGAGGCAGAGAAATTATATTAATTTAATTAGTAGATATAAATCCATCTCTATCTGAATCGAGAACAGTAAATATGTCACTAATTCTTTTTTATTTTCTAAGATTATCTATTTTCAATACATGAGTCGTTAAATGAGAAACTTTTAATTAGTCATCACTCCTAAAAACTAGATTTTCATGACCTTTTCTTTACGTTATATAGTGACTCCTATTATCATACTATTAATTAATAAAGTTAATTTTTTTAATATTTGATAATTAAAATGATAGATTTTTGATTACATTTTCATTATTAGTAAATTATTATATTAAGTGTGATTTGCATTAAATAGGCGATATTATCTTTTTAGGGCTCTAATCTTATTTATTTAATCTATTTATTATTATTTTAATTTTCATCATATTTTTAATTAATAATTTTTAATTTTTATTATTGTAATCCAAATTAATTCCTTACTATTTAGGAGTTAGAACTTGTTACTTTGATCTCTAAGAAGGAATTGGGCTTTATGAACTTTTTCTTGTACTTTACTTTTGCATAGCTTTTAATCTTTCTGGAGTTCTAGTGAGATAATAATATTTTTATTAGGCATTCTCTCCTATTTTAGTATTACATTATCTATTAACATCGAGTTAACCATTTTAATTCTAATATTTAATTTATTTTTCTTTCATCTAAGAAGGAGTTCTTTTTGTTGGAGATTTCTACTTCTTTGACAAATATAACTTTTCAAAGTCTTCTTTAAGTTACTCTTTCTCTAATTTATCATAAAAATCCTTCCTGTTTATTTAAGTGAATAAATTAAAATAATTTTTACTTGTAAATAAATAGAAAATTACAATTATCTTAGCTTATCTTCATGCTTTTTACCTTAAAGGTGCATTCTTTCACTAACTAATTTTTAAAAAATGGTTTATTAAAATAAGTTATTAAATAAATTATTTTTCTACTTTCCATAATTTCCATTTAGCTAGGCTTTTTCTACTCATTCTTTTTAGAAAGAAATTGTTGATTTAAATATTCATTATTTATATTTTCATTTTGGACTTATGTGTTTATTTGTAAAGTTTTATAATTATTATTATGTAGTCTGATGAAAATTGGTGAAGAGTCTTTCTTTTTTTCCTGAACAATATGCTAACTTTTCTTACTAATTTTAGGCTAAAAAGGTTTAGGGTCGTTTTCTGTATTATGTAGAATTCTATAGGAATTGATTTTTTCATTTTATTCGTAGAAATTGGAAAATTACTTCTAATAATTTTTCTAAATAATTTTATCAATGTATCCAATATCTTTGTTCTTAAATGATGCACTAGTGCTTATACTAGAAGCTAAATGATTTGGTGATTTAGAGCGAGAAGATTAATTTAAATTAATCTAAGACTACTCTTTTTTTTTACTTAATTCTACTTACAGTATTTAAGGAGAGTTAAATACTTACTATTTCTTAATTGAGCTCAGATTCTCTATATTCTCTTAGAAACTTTAGTCTATATTCTTCCATTCTATATGTTTTGTAGACTTAGAAAATGATGTATTTGGAGATGTGCTTCTACTATCTTTTACAGCTGATTATTATGTCTTCTTGAATTGATTTTTAATAATTTCTAACTTATTCATTGGAAAAGTTGAGCTGTCGCTGTCTTAATTATTTATCATTCTTTTTATATTTTATTTTGGCAATTCCTAATTTATAACTTAATAAGGACCATCTCTCTGCTTAAAATCTCTTTGTAAATAGAAAAAAAGAAAAAATGTTAACATAAAATATAATTAATTAGTTAAGTTAATCCTAAATTAATAAACTACTTTATATTATTGGATGCATGATGTATATGCTAAAACTTAGAGTCATCTTTTTATGAAAATTTTGGAAGATCTTCAATATTATCATGGCAATTATAAATGCTGAATGAATCGACGAGATGCTATTTTGGTAATAAATAGTTAATAGAAAAATGTTTAATTACCTTTTTAGTGAACAAATTTACATTATATTATTGATCTGATTTTACTTCGTTATCATTCTTATTATTTTAATGTTCGATATTGTTATTTCTATTCTAGCTTTCATTACTCTTAAATTATTAATCAACATTATTGTTAGATTTATTACTATCATGATGAGAATATTGCTAAGCGTTATTAGGTTGTTGATTCTTTTCTGAATCCTAATCCTATAATTCAATAAAAATAAGATGTGAAATAAAATCACCGAAAATGGAAATTAGAATAGAAAATACCTTTTACACTTTAAAATTATCAGGATTCTTTTAATATTCTTCCATTGCTAAATTTTTATTGATGTTTATATTCTCTATGATGATATCTAAAATGGATGGATCAAATGAATTATTTTAAATGAACTCTTCAGCAAGTTATTTAGGATCATCATTCTAAAAAATATTAATATCTTCTGATGAACTTTCTCCAAATTGAACTGTCATTATTGCCAATAACTTTCCTCTTATTGGATGAAAATCTTATTCTTGAATATCCATAACTTACAACTAGTATTTGTTTATTTTACTCCTTAATTACTTTGCTATCTTAATTAATATATTAACGAGATCTATCCTTAAACAGAAAGATTTTCCTTAATTTTTATTCTTATTAAATAATATTCATAATCATTTAACAGACACTTAGATGAAAATAAATAATAGTATTCATTCATTCAGTCATTTAGTCATTCATTCATTGGTGATTCTAATTTCAATGTTGAATAAGCTTTACATTTCTTGGTTAAGTATTTCTTCTCTGTAAGTACCTATTTTATATATATCCATTAAAGTTAATTATTTCTTATTCAATCTCTACTGTTCACTTTATTATTTTCATAACTCTCCTTTTACATAAATTCCTCTTTAAGATTCTTTGAATCATATTAAAATTAATATTATAAAAAGAAAGGATGATTTTCGATGAAAAATAAAAAATAGTGAAGTAAGTATTATGTAATTAAGTATATATATTCATATTAGATAAATAGATAGATAAATAGATAGATAAATAGATAGATAGATAGATAGATAGAGCCCTGTTTAACCATAATATATTATTAGATTCCTTCATACATTTATTTTCACATTTCTATACAAATTTAAATTTAATTAATCAATAGAAAATATTATTATATCTTAGGAATTGTTTTAATATCTTCAAAAAATATTTTATAATATTTATAAATGGAATTATTACTACTTTATTAAAATTAAAGAAATTTAATCTATAAACTACTTTGTTACTAAAGGATACTATGTGTTTATAATAAGCACAAACTTGATTCGTATAAATATTAATTTATTTATTTTTTTAAGATAATTTAATTATGTATTATTCATCATCATCATAATCATCCATCCATTCGTTTATACCTACATATTTACTTACATTCAGTTGTCAATTCAAAGCTATTTATTTTTAAGATATCTTTAATATTCTCTTAAATTTATTTATATTTTCTAATTTACAAAATTTTATTAGTTGTCTCATTTTCATTAGCTTTGATTTAAGAATGAATTCATTTTAAATACTTTCATTATTCCAAAAATAAAAAAAATAAATAAATTTTAAATAAAAAATGATTGATTAATTGATACCTATATTAAATGGTAAGTGCAGTAATTTAAAAGCAATTTCCTAATCCAGTTCCTAAACAACAAGTATCTTTATCTTCAATTCTATTTCCACTTTAATATTTATACAGATAAGTTAATAATAAGAATATTGATAGAACAAAGTGGAATGATTAAAATAAAATTTTATACTTCAAATAAAGAGCTAATTTAGTTAATTTTAAGCAACTTCCTAATCCAGATCCTAAACCATAAGCTCCCTAATCCCCAATACAATTTCCCCTAGTTAAATATTAGAGTTAATAATAAAAAGATAGAGGTAGTAATTATATAAATTTTAAAATCTTACTATAAATCAAGATTTAAAACAGAAAGCTAAGAACAAGTTCCTAATCCAGATCCTAAACGAGAAGCGCCGAGATCTCCAAGGTTATTTTCCCTATAATAATTAAAGATTTATGTAAAAATATAGATAGAATAAATTTATAATGAGAAATGAAAAAATAAAATTTAACCTTAAATAAAGAGTTAATGTTGTAAGCTATGAGCAGTTTCCTAATCCAGACCCTAAACCATAAGTACCCTCATCTCCAATGATATTAAGTCTTTATATTTAATTATTTTTGGAGATAATAATTAAAATCTAATATTAAGTAAAGAAAAGGGGAAGATAGTAATATTAATTACCTCAAGTAAAGTGTTAATGTAGTAAGTTGTGGGCAGTTTCCTATTCCAGATCCTAGCCCACAAGCACCCTCAAATCCAATACTATTTCCTCTTAAATATTTAACAATTTATATAAATAATATGAAAAATGAATAGTAGAGGTAAATAAATAAATAAATTGAAAATTAAATAATACTGTAAATCTAGTATTAATAAAGTAAGTTGAGAACAGTTTCCTAATCCAGATGCTAAACTACTAGCACCCTAATCTCTAATATTATTTTCCCTTTTAACAATTTAAACAATCCAATTAATTTTTTAGAGAGAATAAATATATTTTTAAAAGAGTGGAAGAAAAAAATATAAATACTATATGTCAAGATTTAATCTTTAAAGTTATGGACAGCTTTTAAGTCCAGATCCTAAACCACAAGCACCTTAAGGCCCAATCTTATTTCCACTTTTATTTTAAAAGATGAAAATAAATATTAAGAAAATAGTTAGATTATTGTTTGATTTGAGTAGTTTAATATATAAAATTTTACGTTAGATAAAGAGCTAATGAAGTAATCTACTAGCATTTTCCTAATCCTTATCCTAAACCACAGCCACCCTTTTCTTCGATTCTATTCTCTCTTTATATTTAAATAGTAAAAATAAAAAAGTAGATGTGACTAATCTATAATCTTACCTCAAACAAAGATTTAATGTTTTAAGCTAAGGACAATTACCTAATCCAGATGCTAAACCACAAGCACCCTTATCTCCAATACAATTCCCGCTTTATATTTTAAGATTAATGAAATTAATAAAAAATTACACAGAGAGAATTTATTAAGAAAAGCGAAAAGTTGGAAGAAAATAAAATTTTACCTCAAATAAAGTTCTAATGTGGTAAGCTATGAACAATTTGCCAATGTAGACCCCAAATCAGAAGCACCCTAATCCCCAATATTATTATTACTTATATATTTAAATAGTTAAATAAATAATAAAAAATGAAGAGAATAAATTGAAGATAATGAGATAATATAAATAAAAATAATGAATGCTACACTAAATCAAGAGTTAATGTAGTAAGTTAAGAGCAATTTGCTAAACCAGATCCTAAACCTGAAGCCCCTTAATCTTATATTTCGTTTTTCCTTTATGATTAAATAATTAAGAAGATAAGAAAATAGGGAGAATAAATTTGAATAAAATATGTAAGAAAGTAATAGAATTTATACTTCAAATAAAGAGATAATGTAGTAAGTTATTAGCACCTTCCTAATCCAGATGCTAAATCACTAGTGCCATTCGGTCCCATACTATTTTTTCTTTAGGTTTATTAGATAAGTAGATAATAAGAAATTAGCTAGATAAATTTGAAAAGAAAATTTGAAGAAAATATATAATTTCTACTTCATATTAATAGTTAATGTAGTAAGTTTTGAGCAACTCCCTAGCCCATATCCTAAACCATAAGCACCCTGAGGTCCAAGACTATCCTTCCTTTATTTTAATTGATTGAGTAAACAAAAATAAGTTCATTGAAAGAATAAACAGGATTGTAAAAGTAGAAGAATTAAATTTATAATTTTACTATAAATCAAGAGTTAATGTAGTAAGCTATTAGCAGCTTCCTAATCCAGATCCTAAATGACTAGCACCCTTATCTCCAATTTTATTATAACTTTAATATTTAAGAAATCAGTTTAAAATAGACAATAATTTGATGAAATTGAAGAAGATGAATGTTATAGAAAATTGTTACTATAAATCTATATTTAATGTAGTAAGTGATTAGCATCTACCTAATCCAGATCCTAAACTACAAGCACCCTATTCTCCGATACTATTATATCTTAAATATCATGATTTAAGTAAAAAATAAAAAATTGGAAGGAAAGTTAATCTAAATTTATAGTAGAGGTAAACAGTTTAATATAAATTCTACCTCAAATTAAGAGTTAGTGTAGCAAGTTATGAACAATTTGCTAATTCAGATCCTAAATCACATGCACCCGAATCTTGAATTGAATTTCCACTTTTATTTTTTCAATTTTAAAAGTTCATAACATAATAAAGCAGAGTATATCTATATTTATTTATATTTGAGATTAACGAATTTTATTTACTGAAAGACTAAAGCTTGATTATCTATATCGTAGCTTTCTTTAATCAACTTTTATTGTAAAATAAAATAAGTTTTGATACTTCTTCGTTAAAACGAATTTACATTTTTTAATTAGTTTTCTGTCATCTATCTACTTTTACACAGTATTTATCTATATTTTTATATTCCAAACAACTTAAAATCTACAATTTTTTAATTTTTGATATTTATAAATTAATATTTCTTTTTGATTTTAATTAATAATAGCTCAAAATATTAACCCATTTAACCAAATCAAACCCATCTGAGATAATAGAAAAAATAATTTGGATTTTTATTAATTTTTAATCAATTTAGGTTATTTGAGTTGGAGATTTTCATTTACCTTATATTCTTATAATTTAATTTAGTTATTAGAAAAATTGCTTGTATTTATATTAATGATATTGATTAAAATTTAATATCTGTAACTTTAATTAAATTTGGGAGAGAAAAATAGTAATCAAATAACTTACTTAATTTTATTTAAAAAATAAATTTTATTAATGTAAGCAGCAACATCAAGAACATACCAAATTAATTTAATTACCCATATTTTTCTATAAATCAAAATAAGAAAGAAAGACAAATTTTATTGAAATGATAATAGAAGACATTCTTAAAACTTTTAATATATAGTTGCAAAAATTTAATACAATTAGATTATTAAAACAAGCATACTTAGCAACAAGTATGTTAGCTAATTATTAAGTAAGTAGGTATTTCTTACTCAATCTATTGAAAGATAATAACAAGAATTACATTAATAAATTATTACAAATTGAATATATAAAGAAATTTGGATTATATTTTGAAGATTAGTTTAAGGAAATAAAATAGGTAAGATTGATTGATAGGATAGAAGAAATAGATTTTATTAATATAATAATGAATTATTAGACATAATTGATATTATATTAGGATGGATTGATGTATGTATGTATCTATTTATGTTTAATTAGTTTATTCATTAATTGTTAATAATGGTTGGATACACTAATTAATTAATTAGTATACTTCTAATTTTAAAGTTAACTAAATTTAATTATTACTAAATAGTATTGAATTAATAGATAAATGGAGATAAATATATCTATCACTTTTAAGAGCTCGCAATAGCATCAATTAATTTGCTTTTCGTTTTACTATTTTTATTGGAGTATATAATTCCAATAGATTTAGTAGGAGAACCATATTGACTACTTTTTATTGATAACTAACTTGTATCTTTTATATTAGAATCATCTAAATTTTCAGTTTTCTCTCTTTTTACTTTTGGGTCTTTTGTTAAAAATCCTTTAGGAGGTAAAGTTGTGGTTTGGAAACCATCTTTCTTAGTCGCACTAAAGTTTCTTAATTTATTAATTGAATTTGACCTATCTCTTGTTGGACGTTGAGTCATTGTCAGATTAGATGTTCTATTCATTTGAGTTTTATTATACATTTATGAGGATGCTCTTGCTTATGTAGCATTAAAAACAAATTAATCTGTTGGCAAATTTATGCTTGAATTACCAAACCCTATCTTTTTTAAGTATTCTGTATCATTTATATTCTTTTTAAATTCTTTCAACTCCTTCTACAGTAAAGGATTTCTAGGCATTGGTAAACCAGTCTTACTAGCTTGTGAAGCAGGTAGAACGGTTTAACTTGAATTTGCACTATGAATGCTTAAACTACCCTTAGAAGTACTACTCATTTAAGATGAGATTGGTATTTTCTTTTTTCTAATTAAAATGAATATTTAATTAATTTCTTAAATAATTGAAGTAAATTTAAAATTTAATTACTTTATAATTATATTTTTTTCTATATTTTTAAGTGCTTATCTCATTTCTGAGTTATTTAGTATTTCTGAGTCATAATTTTTGAAAGATGTAGAAGTCAAGTTCATTTCATCTTTTTTATCGTTATCATCAGCTTAACTCAAATCAGAGAAGGACATATTTTAAAGAGATTTACTTAATATTTAAGATTTACTGTGCATGAATTTATTTGTTTGTTTAATACCTTTTATTGCATGATATTTTGCTTTTATTTCGCCAAGATCATTTTATAACTCAGTCATAAATCCATTTAACTAAACATCATCGTTCAAAGTAACGTACGAATCAAATTTCTATAATTTATTTTTACTAACATTCTTTTACAAACTATTATATCTATTCACATTTTCAATAATTTCTTCTTCGCTATCTTATTCGTCTTCATTATTTTCATTTTTAACCCCTTCTTGAACTTCTTCTACTTCGTCTTCATCTACTCCAAATAATTCTCTATCTTTTCTTTTTTAAGCTTACTTTTTTAATTCTTCTGCTGTCACTTCTTCATTCATTTACTTATAATAGCTTATAAAAGACTCGTTAGTTTATTTTTCAGTTTCTTTTTCCTTCTAAATTTCTTTCAACAGAGTGCTTAGATCTGATATATTATGTGCCTTTAAAATCTTTTTTACATCTTTATAATCTTCAGCAAAGCTGTCATCTTATTGTAGTTCTTAAGCCAAATTTAATACCTACTCTTTTTTCTCTAATTCTTTAATTTCTTCTTCTACTTCTTTCATTTCTACTTCAAAACGATGTCCAGCTGTATTTACAACCTTACTGTTAACTACATCTATTTCTTTGTGTCTACGTAAAAACTGCTCTAAATATTCAGGGGTGTTAACTAAATTATTTGAAAATTCTATTTCGCAGAGAGAATCCATATCATAAACGAACTCTAACTCATCTTCAGTGAATATATTATTACTAGAAATATCTAGAGTAAATAAATTAGGGAAATATTCGCCAAATCTCTTTGTTTCTAATATTTAGTTATGACTTAAATCTAAATGTTCTAAGTTCTCAAATTCTATTTTCATGTTACATTTTTCTATCAAATTATGAGAGCAATAAAATTTCTATCATTTCATTTATTTAAAATAATAAATTAATAAAAATTCATTTTGTTTTAAAGCAAGATTGTAAAGAAATTCTATCATTTGAAATAATAAATAGATTATTTATAGTAAATTAAAAGTTAGTTAAAAATATCTACCTCTAAATTTGGGAGAGAATTCATGAATTCTAGGCTTCTTAATTTGTTATTAGAAAGGTTCAATTCTTCCAGATTTTTTAGGTTTTCGAAGAGTTTGGGATGGATTGTTTCAATTTAGTTGTTCTTTAGACTAATCTCTTGAATCTATTATATTTTGTAGAATTTAAGGATTAAAGATTGTTTAATAAGGATACACAAAAGTTATAACGACAATTTATTACATTTGGAAGCAATGGAAAGAAATCTATTTTTTTAATTCTATTATTTTCTAAATAAAGTTATGTTAAATTCTTTAGATTATCAATTCCCTAAATCAGTGAAATATTATTCGAGCTGAGATTCAACACTGTTAGCTTTGTTAAATGATTCAAATTTTCAATTTATGATATTTTATTATAGGATAAATCCAATGAGAGAAGCTGCTTATTCTCTTCCAGTCCTCCAATTTCTTAAATTTAATTATTCGATAAAATTGCTTCTTTCAATTCTTTCAATTTATTCAATCCAATTATTTTTTTTAAATCAGTAAAGCTAATGTTAAGTGATTTCAGCTATGGAACAAGCTCTAACTTTTCTAATTATGTGATCTTAGATCCAATCAATTTTAATCTAGCTACTTGGCTTAAATTTTTACATCCTTAACTATTTTTTAATATTGTCTGCTCATTAATCTCTATATTTTCATTTTATTCTTCTTCGTCTTCTTTTTGTTCTCCTTCCTTACTTTAAATGCTATTTATTTCAAGCATTTGCTCAATCTTTTTTGTAATGCTTGCTGGTTTCATTTAAGAACTTTTGTTTCTTTAGATTTATAACAATATCTGATAATTTTTTAATGATTTTAAATGTATTGATAATTTTTACTTCTTTTCAAATTAAGCATACAAAGATTTTAAAAAAAGGCCAATAATTAATAGTTAAATTCATTCGACTCTACCTTAATAAACAGATTATTTATATCGATTCATTCTAATTAAATACATTAAAACAGTAATATTTTTATTCTTTTCTATGATGGTTAATCGACATCAAAGTTATTACCTTTGTAATTACAAATAGATATTTATAATAAAACTATATATATTCCTAAATAAATCTTTATTTATTTTTTTTTAAAATAAGCAAACAAGCAAGCAAACAAATATGTATACTTTTTCATTCATTTATACATTAATATATTTATAAAGAAATATAAAGAAATATACAAAATATTATTTTATAGTATTAATTATTTATTATATTTTTATTCAATTTTATGGTATATAAATTATAAAATTATCATGATTAAATCTAAATTTATAATTCAATCTTAAAGACACTTTACGTTAACTTATACTTGATATAATTAGAACTACAAATATCAGAAATAATATAAAAAATTTTCTTTTAAAATTAATACAATAGATTTGAATTATTTTTGAAAACTAAATGAAATAATTATGAAATCGAGTTATTTTAGGTAGTATTTATTACAAATAGAAGTATATAATAATTAAATAATTTGATTCTATTTTGATTGAAAGATTTATCCCAAAGTAGAATACACAAAAAATATCTAATATCTGAGAGATAGATAGATAGATAGATAATCAAAAAGAAAATCTAGAAAGATAAATCTGGATATTATATGTAATTAATAATTTTCGTAGAATTTACTAAATACATCATTAGAATACATTACAAACGAAATAGGAGATAATAATTAATAGTAACAAATGCTGAATAGATAGTTATTATAGATAAGCAGATAATATTTCTGCACATAATAGGTCAAGTAATTCGATTAAGATATAAGTAAACAGTTTATCTAGATTAGTATTGAGAAATAAAAGATCCATTTTGATTCTTATTAGATAAATGAAATATTGTAGTAGTTGTCTAAATCTATCCATTCTTTTGAAGATAAAACTAAGTTCATCTAAGACCTTTCTCAAGTCATACTAGAAAATAAAGAGTGTTTAAAAGGGAAAAGATATGAAACGAATTAGGTAATCAGAAAATATCTTGCCAATAAATGGCCTTGCGTGGAGAAATTTCCAAGTGAAATGATTGACTTCAACATTAAGGAATTTTAGAACAACTACACTGAAGTAGATGAAGGACACAATCTATTACAATTCTTCAGAGTTGTTGTTATTTCAAAATAATATTCAAATTAGTAAATAAAGAAGATTTCTCAATTATACAATTAGCATTATCTTAGAATTAACTCCAAATTTGCTATAATTTCTCTCTATTATGCCCATGTTTGCTAATCTGTTGATAAATTTTAAATACTGATTAAAATCATAGATGAACTAAGTATGTTCATTGAATTCAACCAATTATCTACTCTTACTCTTATTATGGAAACCCTTAATGATAGAAATACTTTCAATTTATTAGCTAAAATTGTTGTCAGAATTTAAAAAGAATTCCTTTAAAAAGAAACTTCTCAACTTAGTAATATCTTGCTTTCTAGATTTGATGCCTTAGTAGATTTCTTAAAAATAAATAATCTTATGCTCCCTGAATTTGAATAGTATTGTGAAGTTCAACGTTTAAAATTATAATAACTGGAAGCTAATGGAATAAATAGACACTCTATGACAATGATGCTAACAACTGATCAAGAAGAAGTTTTATAAAAGATTTATAGCCAATATGCTCAAGATCAAACATAATTAGATGCTTCTGACGATAGTAATGAAGATTAATTCATTAATGATTTATTATCAAAGCGTAAAAATAAATGAGATATTTATCCTAATTTTTTTAATTTGTATATCAATCAATCAATATATCTATTATCAATAAAATCATTTAATATAATAATTTAAAAATGAATAAATAATGAAAATTATCATAAAAAATATATTTTAAGTGTAAATTATCTCATATTTTAGACTATTTAGTATCTAATTAAATATTTGTTTTTGATCTGTATAGTATTATTTTAAAAGCTACCTACCAGTAATCATAATTTTAATTCATTCATTCTATTACTTTAACTATTAGATTGATAGATAGATGATGCTTAATAGAATTTAGGAAATAATTAAGAAATGATATTTACCAACATGCATTAGTAATTTCTAAAAATCAAATTATTTATAGATTATCTCTACAAGTAAGCAAGCAAGCAATCAATCAAATAAACAAACAAACAAATAAAAGAATATAATGAAACATACTTAAATTCATGAATCAACATTAATAGCATCCTAAACAGCCTAATATCCTTATTAGTCATAGATTTATCTTAAATTATCATTTGATAATATGTTATAAGCATTTAAGATTTTAACAAAATCCTATTCATTAGGATTATATATTCCATTACTATTTTCTGTAGATATTTATTCTATTGAGTTTGTGTTCCTTAATTATTATTATTTATCTGGATGATAAAGCAAAGATAGTTTTCTAAATTATTACTTTATTTCTTATTTTGTTGCAGTGTGAGCGATATTTAAAATATGATATAGGTCATTTTCGTAGTTTACCATAAATCTATTTATAGCTTCTTATCTTCTCTCATTTATTTATTAAGAAAATATATCATTTTGCTAATACGCAGACCCTTTTACACTCTTTTAATCACTCTCTTATTTAAATTAACTATTACTATATTAACTATGATGTTATGATTTATTCAAAGGCTTTTAACTGTTTCCATAAATACTCTACAGATCCTTTTAATTTTGAGTCATTTTTTATGAAGATTTTTAGGGAGTTGTGTAGTTACTCCTCTCAAACACTTCATTTTAATCATTTAACTCATCTAAAAATTATAATTTGCTTGAAAACATCTCTTTAATTAATTTTTGATATCTATCTTTTTATAAAATTCAAACTTTTAACACAAATTTACCTTTATCAATAAACATAGTAAATATATTCAAAGAAAAATTTCCGCGAAAATTAAATTATTAATTAATTAAAATTCACTTAAAGATAGTATGAGGCATTTTTTTATAATTTATAAAATATTAATTTTGAATTTTACTAAATTTTATCATAAAATTGATTTAAAAAAATTAATAAAAGGGTTTTTTATTTATTTATTCATTGATTAATTGATTGGTTGGTTGGTTGGTTGATAAAAATTAAGTATTTAGTTTGAGGGATTTTATTCTTATAATTTATAAAATAAACAATTGAATAATAAATAATATTTAAATAACTAATTTCAAGCAAGAGTGATCATTTATTGATTTATTGATTTATTTATTGATTTATTTATTGATTGCTAGTTAGTTAGATAGTTAGATAGTTAGATAGTTTACTTATGATAATATAAATTATTAATTAGTTTCTTTCAGTTTATGAGCTTTTCGGATCACTTTTAGTTTATGGATGTGAAAGATCTTTTTCTGCTATAAACAAGATCTACTTTATTTTTTAATTATTGGGTTATGATTTATTCTTGAACAGTTGTAATATTCTTATCTAAAATCATCTAAGATTTCATATTATTTTTTTTCTATTTTACAATATTAGGTTATTTTTGTTGTTATACCATTTATTATTTTTAATTCATATAATTGTTATTCTAATAACTTTTTATTTAAAAATTGCTTAAAATTTATTCTTATGAGGTTAGTCTAAAAGGAGATGGTCGTTCATGGTCTTTTGATTGTACTTTAAACTTCTCTGAGTGATAATTAGAAGAAGAGAAATTAAAGTTATTACTTGTACTGTAGAAGATATTATTACTATTATTGTTAAGATTCTAATTAGTAGCATTTTAAGAAACATTATTATTATTATTATTAGTAAAATTATTATTATTATT